>JALPCC010000060.1:0-101582 GCA_026538405.1 Cryptococcus sp. GC_Crypt_2 | reverse complement strand
GTCGTCCTCACCATTCCGGCGTATGTCCTCATATGATAATGATTGATCTGGAAGTAGGTCGAAATTGACCTCTGCTAAACGCTGATGAGCGGGCGGAAGTCGAATGAGGTCGAAAGATTCAGGTAGAGGTGGTAATGGGTGTTGATTAAGTTCTTGAGCCATATCCGCTAGAAACTACTCGTCAGCTACTATTTTTCAAGTCGCTCGATAGGATCATGCAGCTTACATCTCTAGGAGGAGCTTCGAAGAATTCGTATCGTTTCCGCATTTGAATCGCTAATTCCACATCTTCCTTTTCGATTTTCGGTACTCCATTCCCACCGCGTGCAGCATGATCTGCTAATGTTTGTGCGGAAGTTAAGACATCTGCTGTATATCCTATTTATCAGCTAAATAGCGATAGCTAGGCGGAGATAATAGCTTACGATGCGAGAAGTCTAAGAGTTGATGAATTACACGCTCATCGGCATCTTCTATTCCCTTAGAGGCTAAAATCAGGGATATCAACCGGCCATCTCTTGGTACTAAATCGTCAGCTTCCTTGCTCTGACTGATTTAAGCTTACTTGGATCGTTGACCAGTGTCATGATACTCTCGGAGGATGTATATCGCAGACCCAGGAGGAATAGTAGTTGATTCAAAGGAACGACGGAATCAAATCTTGAGCGGAGACTCCAAGTCAGGTCGCGTCAAGAAATCAATCAGTCAGTTCATGTCCGTATATTATACCAATTATGCCCTCAAGACAGGGTCGTTTGGATACAACCTACTTCTCACAACCAGCATCGAGTTCTCGAAATGGAGAAAATCGTTCTCGGCGCCAAGTGGCCCAATCCAACAGTTCCAAAAGAGCTAAAACTAGAGTAGAAAGAAGTGAGGAGCAGGATAGTGAAGGCTCAGAGGGGATGAATGCGATCAGGCTCAGTGAAAGTCCGAAAAGGAAGAAAGTCGCCGATGGCAACGAGGACGATATAGTGGATCTGATCTCGGATGATGACAGTGAGGAAGGCATGACAGGTAGGGAAGGCAACCAGGATACCGAGCCGCTTGTGTCGTCAAGCAGGCCGAGTAATGTGCATTCGACCAGTATCAATCCGCATGACGACATCGAATCGTCATCAGCACCTGTTTCTGTCGCAGAACGAGCAAGACCATTATCATCAACTTCTACCTCACGTAAACCTTCGTCCGCTCCAATACCAAAGAAACGCCTAGACCTCACATCTGGCACTCTGGCCTTCCCGCTCTTACCGGTACCTACCAATTTCACTCGACTGGGAGCTATACCTGAAACATCCACTTCCTCAAGCCGTAGCCAAGTCCCATATATCGAACTGATCAAGTGGACCGAGGAGCAGAAAGCAGATTACACGCACCCAAGAGCGACTTACGAGTTCAATGAACAACCCGATAATCTAACGGCATTCCTGGGGCCCGACATGATCGAGATCCCTCCTATTCCAATTTCGATACCTACCGTGTATGAGATTATCGACTCTGATGAGGAGATTGTATCGATACCGCCGCCAGAGCGACGGGAAATGCTTAGCGTCGAGATTCCAATGAGACGGTCCCAGTCGGTCCGAGATGGGTCTCGTCCGTCCAGCAGTCGACAGCGAAAGGTGGATGAAGATGGTGGAAACCCTGCGGTTGTCGCCAAAAAGGGTAAAGGTAGATCTTTGGGACTGGGTCCGGTTGGCGAGGTAAAGCGAACGGGACCTACGAAAGAGTCGAAGGGAAAAGGCAGAGCTCCCAAGGAGGCTTCGGACCTTGATAGCGAGGACGGCCGACCTCAACGGCATTCGAAGAAGGACAAGGGGAAGGGTCGAGCACTGACACATGCCGACAGTGAAGACGAGAGCGACTCTGATCGCCGTACGGGCAAGTCTTCGAAGAGCAACAAGAAACGGACAACGCATTCGGATCATGATCGCACCAAGAAGTCGAGGAGGAAAGAGAGGGAGCCAAGTCTGACTCAAAGGGAATATTTGGATGAACTGAAGCTAGACGAATCGACGAGATTCAAAACCGATACTCGACTCAGGAAAAAGACAGAAACGGCACAACAACGAATTATACGTAAATTGAAAGACAAGCGAAATGGGATAGTTCGACCCGATACACCAAGTGAAGATTCTGACGAAGATGATGAATCCGATGACGAGACGTTTGATTCTGCCTCCGACAGTAGAGGAGGTAAAAGGCGTTCAGAGAGTTTCCTCGCTAGCGACGATGGTGAAGAGGTTCACATTGTCCTTCCACACGAATTCTCGTCAAATTCAGCTCAAACACCTGAATTCAAGTTCAAAGTCGTTTTCCAGTATTTCACCCTTTTGGCCGTATGCGGACCCGGTATACTTCCATTGAGGGGTGACCAGAAGGAATACTTCCTACCTCAGCTACGGGATCTTAGGAGGAAAATGGATGGACATAAAGAAGGACGAGTGCGGAGTCAGATCTGGCCTTCTAATTACGTCAAGGCTTTACAAAATCATCCCGAAGTATCTGTTTGTCATTCAACTCTTCTCTTTCTTGAGCTATGCTGATGAGCAGCTATTCCAGCTGAATGTCCCCGAGGAGCATTGTCTGGCGTGTAACCGAACAAATTACAAGAGTTCTTTCCGACTTGAATTGAGAGGACGACCTTACGATCCAAATACATATGAACCTCTTCCCGATGCGAAACAGAAACATAAAGCTAGGGAAGCGAAAAGAAAGGCTAAAAAGGCCAAAGCTAAGAAAAGGAAAGAAAGACGACGACAAAATTCAGAGACACCTTCCTCTCAAGGTTCCGATTCAACTTCGGACGAGGGTACTACTAGTGAAGAAGATGACCTTATTAAGCCTGAAGATGAGATCTTCCTAGGACCTCACTGTAAGAAGCGATCAATCCTTTTCCACTCGATGGCGCATTGGGGTAAGATTTTTAAATTGGGCATGTTCGCGAAACTAACAGACCAGAATGGAAACTCTGGAATCGCATTCAATCTCACTATCACGATCTTTTACGAGCGAAAAAGCAAGATGTCGAAAATGATTCCGATGCTTCTCCGAGCGAGTCTGAATCCGACATCAGCGATGACGAAAAGGAATTGCGAAGAGAAAAGAGAAAGATCCGAAGGGATCAGACTAAATTGAGAGTGAAGAAGCTTAGAGGACAAGCCTTACCGAATAACCCACGAGATGCCGACGCGGTTCAGGAATGGATGGATAGGCAGCAATATGTCCTTACTGTAAGTTTCGCCCCGCGCGCTTGATGCCAGAGGGAATCTGCTGACGGATAGGAATGGAAGTGGTTGGAAGATCTCGAGGAACAGTCAAAGAGGCTCGAGTTCGATAGAAACAAGGATGAGTAGAAGTCGGAATTTGGTTTACGACCACTGCGAGGGGTCTCAGCGGTTCATACCAACGCGGCGTACCATCAGACGTGTGTCACCAGAATATTCATGTATGTCTTAATAAGAAAACAGCATTACACAAAAGTAACGTCGTGTATGTATCATTATCATCTTCATCGTCACCATCGTCATGATATCATGGACATGTCGTGTTTGTTCATCTCATCCAGCAAACTCCCAAGAATAAAGCAAGGACACCCATCTTGACACATGGTCCGGTTCTCGAAGCGGTATTGGAGGGAGTAGACGACTCTGATGAGACGCCTGTATCCGTGACGGTACCGGTTGCTGAGGGTGTAGCTAGGGAAGTGGCTGTTCCGAGGACACCTTTGAGGGTGGCTCCTCCATCAGCAGCTACTTGCGAAGCGGAAGAGAGCCTATCCATCAGCAACAGAGCAGGTGGGCCACTCACGCTTGATCAGCAGTCTCCTGAACGATGGTCGTGGTATTGAACACTCGGTCAATTAGCTGAATCGTCAGTACGACGGGGAGATGCACTGGGGAGCTTACATGGACCACACCATTATTGGTAATAATATCCGTTCTGACGAAACGTGCTATTCCCCCTGATCCGAAGAGGTAGGCTCCAGTGCTATTGGTCGCGTATCCCAGCGTATGGCCTGCGGCAGTGACAAAATTTGCTCCAGCTTGTAGCGAAGGCGAGTAAACAGTAGTCCCGTTGATGACCTACTGGTCAGCCTACTTCACCGAATCTGACATACGTGATTCTTGACCAAAGCGATCTTGGCGTTTTGATCAAGCGAATCAAGGTATGGCTGTACCCCCTCGAACGCAGAGTCGATCGGGATTAGAAAGGTACAGCCTCTACAGGTGTTTAGGGTGTCGTTGAGTGACAAGGACGAGATGAGGGAAGCGGTACGAGGTGTGCCAATTGCGGCAGGGTCTGCGAGAGGTGTATTGAGGGTATTCATCAGCGTATCGGGCTATTCGTTCAGTACTGCCGATCGATATTCCGATTATTTACGCACAAGCTGAAGGATCTATGGAATTAGCGATAAGCTGCATAGCCACGATGAAAATGGCTCACTCGGTTGATTGCCTGAATATTTATATTCTCGTATTGCTTGGTGTAGCTAATGCTGGTAGCGTTCCAATTTGTCCCCCTGATATAGATCACGGGTTCAGTGGTATTGGGCACAGTCTCCAAAGCTACAACCTGGGTTTGACCTTGTGGCAGTATCGTGTCTGGATTGGATAGCAGTGTAAAGGCGATAGTCTTCTTTTTGGGCGGAGCGACTTCAGTCGAGTTCAATGATGTTGGCGCGATCTTGAATCAGCTATATCTGATAGAGAGACTTACGTGATACGAGAGAACATCAAATAGATCATTATCCGTGACGGAAGTCAGATCCAAGCCATCCCATGCCTTCTCATCAATTTATCCTTGGTCGAGGACTCACCGCATCGACAGGGGCAAAGAAGGTAAATCCACTCCCTCGGTAGAGAGTATCCAATAGCGCTGCTCCACTGGTAGAGGCATTGACTGATCCAAGGGCGTTACTGAGTATACTCATTTCATTTGCTTTCAATGCATCCCACAGGCCGGAGATGTACTGGTCGAATGAAAGGTTGTTTTGCGCCAAGACAGGCAGTCCAATCGCCAGGAAGAGTAGGATCGCCAGCATGATGGAGCACACCTAGAGATGACAAGGATGGGTGAGTGATATGAGATAGAATGAGTCGTCAATACATAGTGAGAGGTCACAGCCCCTCCTTGTTCCATAATCCCCCGAAATTCGGGTTCCACAAGTAACGATAGGGTCGTCATAGGGATGATGAAAGGACGTGTGTGCAGCGTTGTTTTTGTTCTGTCCTGTGCCTTGCTTGGATTGTATGAGGGCGCATTATCTGCCTGGGTGTCTGTGTTCATTGTACCCACTGTGACAAGACCGAGTGCGGTGTCCGCTGTCTTACACTCGGAAAAGGATATGATGCAAATGAATGGACTTCTTTTGTTGAATTTCTGAAATTTCGGATTTCATTTATTGTCATTCCACCTTTTTGTACATGACCACCAAGGTCTGTCGTCATCTCGGCCGAGCATGCCGCCAGCTTGGAGCGCTAGGAAGGGTTGACACAGCATGTACAAGGACAGCACTAGTCAGTCGTGGCATCACCAACTCTACCCGAATCCGCCCTAGGCTGAGGTCGATACCTATATCAAGACGCCAATATCATTACTACACCAATGCAGAGAAGGATCACGAGAGGATCATCACGACCTCCATGGGGCGGATTGAGGAGTTCGAGAAGGCTTCCAAGGCTCTTTCAGAGGGATCTGGGGTGCAAGAAGCTATTGAGCTGTCTAAGACTTTGAAGGATTTAGGACCACTGAAGAATACCTGGGATGAGTATCTGACTCTACGTCAGGTAAGTCTCTCGTCGCCAACTTCGTTCACAGGGGAAGATAGCTGATTCAAAGCAACTTGCCGAAGTCAGCTCACAAATCAATGATCCTGATCCAGAGCTCCGTGAAATGTTTCAAGCCGAACATCAATCCCTCTGTACCCAGCTTGACGAAATTGTGACTGAACGACTACCAATCCTTCTCCTCCCAACACCTCAGATTGCGACATTACCAGTCATCATGTCCTTGAACGCTGGAATAGGAGGAGCAGAAGCAGCTTCATGTACCGATACTTTAGCTCGGATGTACCTTCGTTTCGCTCAGCAACAGGATTGGAGAACTGAAATTGTCTCGTCTGTTGAGACTACCGTCGGGCAGGGAGTTACGGGATTGAGAGAAATGACTATACGGTTTCTACCTCCTGAATGGGGTGGGGAAGAGGATGCAGAGGTTTATGGGATGTTGCAGTGGGAGAAGGGAGTTCATAGGATACAGCGTATACCGCTTAACGACGCCCAGGGAAGGGTTCAGACTTCTACAGTGACAATCGTTGTACGTTCTTGTCATGATAGGATTTGCCCTTCACACGCTGATCAATAGGTCTTGCCGATATACCCCGATACCCCAGACGCCCCTCTGGTGGAAGCCAAGGATGTGAAGACGGAAGTCATGAGGTCAAGAGGAGCAGGTGGTCAAGTAAGCCTTCCCCCATCCTGCACCTGTAGCTATACTGACATATAGCACGTAAACAAGACCGAATCGGCAGTCCGCTTGACACACATACCTACGGGAATAACAGTCTCGATGCAAGATTCCCGAAGTCAGCATCAAAATCGAGATTGGGCATGGGAAATCTTGAGGGCTAGATTGTCGGAGAAAAAACATCAAGAAGAAGTTGAGAGGAAAAGAGCTAGTAGACGCAGTCAGGTCAAAGGGGCAAGTCGGGGAGATAAAGTCCGAACATATAACTTTACACAGGTCAGTTGCGCACTGTATTGCAGGATTCTGGCTGATGAGTAAGGATCGTATAACGGATCATCGGATCAATCAATCTTGGGGCAATATCGATGAAATTGTCGATGGAGAGGGATTCATCAATATCATCAATGACCTTCGACTCGATTTCCGGGATCGAAGACTAGACAACCTCATGGAGGGAGAAGACGATATAGATGAATAGAGGAAGAAGCACTAAACCATTCTGTACAAGTCTCATCAATGCACTCATGCTATGCATACCCATCTTTGCTCTTAAATCTAGACTTTACTTCCTGTTCCAAAGAATGCCCTCAGGTCCTGCTGATTCGGATCGTAACCCATGGCCCCAAGACTACCCCCCTTGAGCACCAGCCCGTCAAAGTGGGTCGTAACGTCTGCAGCTATGATCCTCACTGCGAGATGTGGGAGAGACTGGTCAAGGGGAGCGGCGGGAGGTGGAGGTGCACCGGCCCCGGAAGCTGGATCTAGTGATTCACCGTGGTCTTCGGTAGGATTGGTTTCGACGACTGGTTCGGAAGATTCTATCTGCTCGTCCTGCACATCAGCTGAAAGACCACTGTTGTGATCGCATACGGCATACGGCATATCCAACTTGAACTCTTGTCCATCCAGTCTGACAATTAGCTATTAATATGGTCGAGTAATGTGGCAAAGCTCACATTGGCCATACCTGCATGATCAGCTCCAATACCGAACATTCTCTAGATACACCCACCTCGATAACTCCACCCAATCTGCCTGATCCCGTGAAGTCTAGCGAGCAACGCTCCTACAAATTCCGAGTTGAATATACCATGGGCGACAACAGCGATATGTTTGGATGATGCAGGTTTGCCGTGACATGCTTTTAAGTTAGGTTCAATGTATTGTGCGATTCTGTTTCATTAGTCCACAAACGGAGCGGGGTGACTAACACATCATTTGCTCGTTTCCTGACATCTTCTAATGACTCTGCTCCTTCATACTTCTGTGTACGCGACCTTATAGGTTCAAACTTCCCAAGTGCGCCTCCCCATGATTTACCTTCGGCGACACCGAAATGTTGTTCCCGGAGCTGTCGATCGACAGTAAGAGGGGGTTTGGGTTCCGGCTGGAATTGGTGGATCTGGTTCGCCTGAATATCAGCATGAGTAAGACCTTTTGTGCTGAACGCTGTACGGTCCAATTGGCTCGCTTCAGATCGGAGCAGACGATCGCATCGAACTTGGTATCTGTGAGCGATTTGCCAAGAGCTGCTGCTTGCTACGAGCATCAGAGGTGCACAAGATCAACAAGCGAAGAGCAAGCGTGCCTTCATACCATCGTTGGATAATGGGGAGTCGGACCATCCTGCCCACAACTTCTTGGTGTTGTCTGAAAGTCAGATAGTCTGCTCAAAATGGGGGAGGGTGGGGTAGGTCGGTAGCAAAGACTCACCAACACTTTGCCCGTGTCTCACCTTCAGGATCAGCGGGATGCCATATGTCAGATGAATATACAGCGACTTACAATGGTTATTGTGATCATTGTATATGTACAAGTTATGAATGCAATTGAGAGAATGATCGCAATAAAGTACCGACTCGATTGACTCGATGCAATTACTTGAACTCGCGTCATTCTTTGCCCGTTCAATTGTTTACGCCGAATTTTCATTCATTATCATCATTCACAGATAGCCGGGCGCGCTATGTCCAGCCCTCGAGCCAATGGCTATGGAGAGATTGGGATGAGCGTTCAGGAGCTGCATCTCAAGCGGGTCCGATGGGTCTTGAATCAAGTATGGAGCGACTTTTATGCCAATAAACCAAAAGTCAACTCGGACCTCACCCGCGAACAGTCACTTCACATAGCCGAAAGGTCAAATCCTGGAGCGAGCAGATGGGCTCAACACGATACATTGAAAGAGAAATATGCCGATTATGTCAATGTGGTTCCTAAACTCATCCCATCTTTGGGTCCCGCCAGAATTGGGTCATCAGTCGCGATCAAATTTAAGGGCAGAAATCGCTCTCTGGACTCTGATGTGACACCGACACACTCTGCTCGTTCTGGTCCAATCATTACGTGTCCTCGATACTCGTTCTGTACAAGAATAGACAAGTCGATCAAGGTTTGGCATGATTACACCATGAATTTTGTACCTCGTCTGGGAGATGCCGATATCGACAAAGTCAGCGCTACCTACAAGAATACTTTAGTGGATAACGAAGGACTCGACCCAGACTGTACGTTACTCGTTCAGATATCCTGCAGGTCTCAAGGACTGATCATGTAGTTGATATCATCGCTTTCGAAGCCGTCACGAGGTTGAAGGCAGAAGGTATGACCGACGCGGAAATCGACAACACCCGATTATTGCCAGTGCGATGCAACGAGATTCTCTTCTACGACAGAACGCGAGAGCTGCCTGCATTCCCCACTATTGGTCCGAATAAAGAGAGGGAGTGGAAGCGGCGAGCACCAAGGCCCCCATTAGATCGACACGGTAGGGAAGGCGGTGATGTAGGGGAAATGGATTGTCCCCGGGTAGGATGCGGTCATGGATGTCATAGGCATAGTATGTCTCCCTACCCATCTCAGCTGCTCGTGAGCCTAGCTGACAATAAGTCGGCGATTCTACAAAGGATACCATGGTCCTACGTCGACCTGCAATGGCTACCACCCATACCGATCTGATTGTTCCCACGGATCCATGTTCTGACCAATGTGTTTACCACCTCGACAAACACGACCTCGAACTCTCAGATAGTCAAGTTAAACCCGCTACCTCATTTAGCCGGGACCAGCTGTCGCAACTACTGTCGCTGCTTCCCGAATTGGAGAAGCAGAAAATGAAGTATTGCGACGCAGCAACTATATTCGCAGGGTTGACATGCCAAGAGGTGAGTCGTCTATGCCGGTCCCGACCGTTCAAGACTGATGATAGGTGGCACGAGAGATGAAAGTATGGAGGACGAAGATAATGTTGCAAGAGGACACCAAACCCATCATGGACGACCAAGGGGAGGTTGTACGGATCACGGAAGATACTGGAAAAGACGACGCGACAGGGTCAGGTGGGTTTTCTCCTTCTTATAATTTGGCTCTGGTGGCTGACTATCCAGAACTTCCCATTAGTTTCAGTACTCCAAGTCTGTCATATTGCACGCACCTTGGGCCCTGTGGCGCATCCTGTCCTTGCGCCATCCAAGGAGCCGCTTGCGAGAGGACATGTCATGTGAGTGTCTTTCACGCCTTCCAAACGACCTCTCTGACGCCGACAGTGTGACGCAAGCTGTCCAAGACGATGGTATGGTTGTAGATGCTTTTCGGATCCCAGAAATCCATCCAAGAAATGTTTACCTGGGAAATGTCCTTGTCGGATCAACAACCGCGAATGTGACCCAGGATTATGCATTGCACAACCTCAGTGCGTAGTCTCACGATATCCTCGGCGACTGCTAAATATACAGACGACTGGTGCAGGGTGACCCCGACGATTCGGCGAGAGGAGAAAGTTCACTATGCTCCAACATGGGGACGCGAGAGATCAACAAACCTGTGAGTTTTGCACTAAGGGAACGAACATTGCTGAGCAATCAGAAAACAGTGGTGCGGGTCAGCAAAATACCAAATGCCGGATATGGGCTGTTTGCTGCCGAGGCAATCAAGAAGAATCAAGCTATTGATGGTAAGCTGTTTTGCTTGAGTCGATGATAGCTGATCATTAGAATACGTTGGCGAGGTGCTGTGTACCAAGGAACTAGAACGACGATCGTGAGTAACTGTCAGACACACTGTTATTCAGCTGACCAGCAGGATCATATATGTGAGCACTGCTCATTCCGCGCAGGTACGGTACTGAATGATGCAGGATGTCGTTGGACGAAATTATGCCTATGATCTAGGGCAGAGTGTATACCTAGATGCGTTCAATTACGGAAACCGGACTCGGTATTTCAATGGTACCACTGCGGCGAGAGCGAACGTCAAGGCTCACAGTCAGTGACGATCTCTTCCCAATTGAGAACGACTTAGGCTGACGGGTAGCAATGAATGTTTGTGGGGAGCCGAGAATCGTTATTCGTGCCAGTACGTCCTAGAACATCGATCCACCAAAACATACTGATTTGGCGTAGTAAGACCAATCAAAGAAGGCGAAGAGATGTTGCTAGATTACGGGTAAGTGGTGCAGATCAGGCTGTATGGTAATTCTGACCTCCCAGAGCGGTATTTGTCGGAGGAGGAAGACGAATGAAGAAGACCATCAGAGCTCGAGATCGACCAACTGAGGAGCAGACTTCGAGACCTAATGCCAAAAGGGTCAAAGCGGGGTCGTCCGATCGTGTTCCGAGAGGAAGACAACCTGCTGGTGTGTCGAGAATAGCCGACAGCGGGGATCAAGCATAATCGACTGCTGGAGATAACGAACGTATACGAACTAGAGGAACGAAAACATTTGGGGTGGGAATTACGATTCAAATCATGACATGCATCTCATACCGGTGCATCAACCAGACCCTACTAGCTCTTGACAGTCACTCCGTACTTTTCCCATAATCTCACAACAGACGAATCATCTTCCTTGCCGAAGCCCTCTGCGGAAGCTTGGACAAACATCTGATGAGCAGCAGCGGCTAAGAAAAGGGGACAATTGTTCTTCTTTGCCTCTGTCAAGACTAGACCTAGGTCTTTGACGAAAACATCGACGTAGGCGTGTATCGGGGCGTCTTTTGCCAACATTCTTGGGGCACCTGATATCAGTATACAGTCATCAACAAGAAGTACCAGTGACTCACGATCAACGAGTACATATGTATATGCTGCGCCGTTTGCGAGTACATCGTATACCGTTTGTAGGTTCATATTCTTCTTTTTGGCAAATGCGAACCCTTCAGCGGCAGCCGCGATGTGGACTCCCGCAAGGTGATTGTTGACAAGTTTGACAGCACTAGCTGTTCCAAGTCCGCCCGCTACTAGTCAGTCTTCGGGCAACCGCATGTCAGGAGCGAAAAAGAAGGGGACGTACGGATGAAATGGAGATTTCCAGCATCTTTGGCTGACGACATGGCTTGAAGTACTGAAGCTGCTTTTGCGAGGGCATTCTCGGGCCCAGAAGCCATGATTGTCAAGTCGCCCGTTGATGCCCTCGAGGGACCACCGGAAACGGGTGCGTCGACGAGGGTGAGTCCCTTGTTTATGGTGTCTAGTTCGACTTGGATAGCACGAGCAGCGGATGGAGCTACTGTTGATGAGAGGATGATGGTTGCGTTACTCGGGAGTGCTATATTGTCAGTCATGCGGAAATGGAACAAGTCATAGTATCAGGCTTACCTGATGCAAGCCCGTCATCAATGGCAAACAAGACCACACCCGCCTCTGCTGCCGTATTGGTGACTAGCACCACGACATCTGCGTCCGCCGCCTCTGTCTTGATGTCCGTCACAGGTTTTCCACCTGATTTGGCATACGCCTCCATTGCCTGTTTGCTGATATCCAGACCGACAGTCTCGATGCCCGCTTTCTGAACAGCCAGAGCCATGGGCGCACCCATCATTCCCAATCCGACAAACAGGACCTTCTTAGGTGCTCCCTCGGCGTTTATACTCAATTCCTTTGCTTTCTCCTCTTCCTCCTCCTCAGTACCCTTCTCGGCAATCTGTCCAACACCAAAGTATTTCTCCCATAGTAAAGAGATACATCCATCGTCCACCTTTGATAAACCAGCAGCAATGGCCATATTCATGACCTGTTCCGTCGCCGAGGTGAGAGGACATGGGAAATTGTAAAGACGTGCTTCATCCATAATGATACCGGAATCTTTTGCGCAGATGGTCATGGCCGACTTGAGTGTTCCATCGGGTCGGAGTTGCCATGGACCTCTATGGCCAAACATGAAGCTGTTCCCGGATGATTTGCGGATCAGATTGTATAGCATTCGAGGATTTAAACCGAGTGCTCGACCGAATGCCATTGATTCCCTGATGATCAGCTCTTTCCACTTCGTAAAGATAGTTATATACCCAGCCATGGTAATCTGAGCAGTGCAGAGGACTTGGTTGATGAGTTTGAAATCACTAGCTGCTCCGCAGATATCCCCAACAACCTGTAGTTTACCCTCCGGCTTCTGGGTTAAAGCATCCAATACAGGTCGAGCTCGCTGGACAGCCTCGGGTGATCCGGAAGTCATGATGACTAGAGTACCGGCTGCTGCACGAGTCGAACCTCCTGATACCGGTGAATCACAGATCTTTCATCAGCTGCTGCACCTTTGATCGAGAGGCTACTCACGCCAATGTTTTTGCCGAGAGCCTCGAGTCTGGGTCGTAGGGTATCAAGGAAAGATGGGGGAACTGTGGAGAAGCACAGAATAACAGCGTTCTGAGGTAGCACTGGTTCTCTCAGCTCCTTATACTTAAGCTCATTAGTAAAGTGCAGCCGAGTACATACCAGCAGCGACCTGTCCCGAGCCAAACAAGGCATCCTCGACTTGAAGGGCATTGACCACCATCAGACCCAGGATATCCACATTTCCAGCCTCAGCCGGAGTCGCGCATGGCTCAGCACCGGCTTTCACTGCTACATCAAGCGAAGGACCGTATACATCGAATGCCTTTACTTTGAAGCCTTGCGACAAGAGGGACTGATCGTCAGATGCGACCTTGATAAAGATGATCCGTGGAAAGTTCACCTGTGCCATTCCTTGTCCCATAGCTCCCAAACCTATCCATCCTACTGTTGGTTTCGACATTGTCTGTGTGTCTGAGTGTGCGAGTCTGGTGTTCAGATCAATGATACACTTGTAGCAGTCATATACTACCTAGACTCTCGGTGTATATATCCCCCTTGGCTCGATTCACCCGCTGCCGCTGATTACCGCCCATTCCTCCGGGATAGCTCCGGTCCGGGGCCGAGACTTATTCACTTGGTGGCGCTCATATCCCAAACAGCGAATCGTCAGGTCATGTGCATAGCAAGAGCTAGAGTCCGTGATATTTACTACTACGTGTACAGTCCAAACCACTACTACCGCTACTAATAATGTTGCCCATACTGCTGTTGTTGCTGAGGTGGCTGCTGGTGTTGTTGCTGCAGACCGTATGATGAACCAGGTTGGTTCCCGTAGAAGTAACCGCTTCCACCTCCGTAACCTCCTACTAGCGATCCCCCACCGCCTCTGTAGGCCGAAGTGGTATCGTCTTCAGGGTACTCATTGTTTGCCTGTTTGTCAGCCTGGTATCACGATTGAAACGTTCTAACTTACAGCCATGAGGGGTTCCTTGACTTCCCAGACGTTCTGCTTGGATCCGACAGAGAACTCTAGGTCCTCCTTAGTCAGACTGTCGTAGTACTTGTAGACCATCATGACTGTCAACAGAGCGCAAAGGGTCCAGAAGAAGACTCCGTCGATGTAGTGTTCTGGCTGTCAGTACCATTCAGTACACGAAGGCCAAAGTCACTTACGAACGGCATCACAGATCCTGACACTGAAGGCGAAAAGAAGGACAACACCAACGGCGTAGAAGCCAACACCAAAGAGAAGGTCTCCGATGACCCATCGGTCGTCTAGAGTCCGAACAACCAAGATGAGTTGTGAGACGGCGTAGACAACCACACAGACTAGTGGGAAGACGAGGTATGTGACAAAGAGACCGGTGGTGTTGCTGAATGACATTCCGGCGTATCCATTGAATGTCGATACAGCGACAAAGAAGCAGATACCAAAGATGGCTAGGCATGACAGTCGGAGTGACTGTGGGTCAGTTTATTCACTTTAATGAATCAAGCGACTTACCCAGAGGGAGAAAGGGGTTCCGTCTTCGTAAAGCTGGAATCCCACAAATCCGTTGACCATGATACACCAGTACAGTGCTCCCACTGCTCCAGCATAGACTGCGGTGAACCATGGGTAAACAGCGTGAGCGGTAGGGATGACTGTTGAATCGAGAAAGATGGCGAGTAACTCGACAAACACGTAAATGTAAAAGAACAGACAGATCTCTTTCCGTCCGACCGCAGTATACTTCGATCGTAAATGGAATAACATGATAGCGGTCATTGCGAGTGCGGCGATATGAACGAAACACGTTGCTACCCGTCAGTCTCATTTGTCGATGTTGTCACACGTGAACGACGTACCTGGCTGAAAGATGATCTGGGAACCTAGTTGGACATTACGGGCATAGCATGTCGGCATTGTGCCCTGTGCCGTGCCGACCATTGGACATACTACGAGCGCTGCATGCTCGCAGATGTAGTCGAAGCTGCCGAATTTGAACGCAGCCATGGCGGAGTGTGAGTGCAAGGGATAAAGGAAATCGCCCGTGTCTTCCAGTTGATGAGGGTTTGAAGGGGTCGACTGGATTCGTTGCAGTCCGTCTTGCTTGCTTCCTCTCTGATGTTCGATAGCGACACTAGGCTATCGTAGTGATCACAAGTGTCTGAGTATACTGAGATCTATGATGATGAAATTGCGATGCGCGAAGAATGAAGCCAAGGAGAAAAGGGGATTGAGCATCTTTAGACCCTGAATACTGAAACAACATCAACACACAATTAGGCGCGTCAATAATAGTAGTATACTTCTATATCGGAGATATCCGAGTACAGTGAGATTTCAATCTGCTGAGTTAGTAGTGTATCGAAGCAGCATAGATAGCATAGTTATACACAATGGACAATCAAGCAGGACCCTCACGCCCAAAGCAGCCAATAAGTGCTCCATTAGAGCCTAATCAAGATGTCGATGATCCAAGACCGGCTGCTTCCAAAGGCGCAAGTGGCCCAGCACAAGCAGAAGAGGGGGATGAGGATGAAGAGAGAATGGATTTCAAGGCTATCGAAAGTATGGCCAGGTGAGTCAAGTGTCGAGGATTGATACAGCTCAGCTGAACAATTAGTAAGATCCAATATGCGGAAGGGACTGCAAGACCAAAGATCAATATACCTAAACGAGGAGAAAAGGATTTCGAGCCGTTACAGGAGACGGTGAACTTGCAGGAGATGATGTTGCAGAAGTCGAGAGAAGCATTATTCAATGCCTTAGTAGGCGTTAGGGGGGGTAATAGGTCAGCTTATAACTCACATCCCGGAATCGCCGGCTGATAATCAGCAAAGCCATGTCACACGCATTGCTTACGCCAAATTCACCTTACCCAAAAATGTTGATAACCCGAGGCCACATCCATGACTCCTTGGGAATAGCCGTCCGCCAACCGACTCGCTTCTCACGCCAAACTACAGTCGAGCTCTTACCAGAAGAGGCGTTATATCTACTAGAAAGAGGAAGTCTACAAATCTGGATTGGACCTGAACCGGAAACGGAGACAGAGTATGCGTTGGGAGTGGGGACATGGAAAGATGAAGAGTATGGAGTGAAGGGAGCTATTGAAATGAGCGTAATGGAGGGGTATGGGTGTTTCATCGGCAAGGAAGGGTTGACATGGGAGAGGTACTCGGTCAGTGATTCTCCTTACATGCTTCGAAAAAACAAACGGATCTGACGGTCAGGCATATGCGTACCTAAAACGACTTGGATACACCGTCCAGAGAACCCCACAGTTCATTCCGGATTACTTCGATCCTCCACGTCTTCACTCGTTGAAAGAACCCTTGCCGCCATTCAGATCATGGTGGTTCAGTCTGCCCCGCTGGATCGGTCACTTGCTATCATCAATCAGCAATAGAATAGCGAAAGTGAGCTACAGCATCGCGGAAGTTGGCATGGATTTCTCCCTCAAATGGACACGGCAGCCATTCAAGGGTACACTCCTTTCCAACTGGCATGGATCAGATTATGGTATGTCCGATTCCCTCCTTCTTTGTCCAGCTGAAGACCGTGCTGATCGCCAGGATCAATTTTCTCACATTTACGGATTACCCCAACCGGCCATGCTCAACCTCTGCCGCCTCGACTTACCCCGCCCTCCACTGAGAACATCTATGATGCCCTCGAACACAACCCCTATTTGCCATTTTATCATATCTGGAAACCGGCGACTCCTTGGAGTAAAGCCAAATGGGAAAAGGGGACAGTAGAGGGGTTAGCAAGGCAGAAACCAGATTACTACGCTGCAATCATCGAGTGAGTCTCGTCTCATCTATCTGTGCAAGTTAGCTGATGCAGTAGCGGGAGAACAGTCCCAATGCCAACAATTCACCAACTCTCCGAAGTCTTCGAAACCCTTCCAGATGAGCCGACAGGCCCGATCAAAAGGGTCGGACCACAATACGCACACCGCAACAGACCCCGTCCCAATATAAATCAAGGAAAGGAGGTGAAATGGTACGAACGTATATTCCCTTTCCTTGCGTCTAAAGAAGAGGCGAAACCATATGTGAACCCTATGGGCGCTTTGAGAAATGGAGATAGGGCATTGATTGTTGCTGTCAATGATTCGGGAAATACAGGATGGGTCAGGTTTGGTAGGACTGGATTTGCAGAGGCAGCAGTCATGTAGTCGAGTGGATAGCTATCAGAAGCCTGTCTGATTGGGCCGTTGAATGTGCGAGTACGCTACTGCTTGGTCATGACTATGCATATATGCTCATCTCGTTGGATCTATGTTACAAGTCTTGCTCATGATATTCTACTGTACATTACGGCGACCCCAATCTGTGGGCACCCTTACCCCTGGCGAATACGCCTACCAAGTAACCTCCTTCTCGAACCGGTCGAGCTGAGCTACAGAAGCAGTAACTTCTTTCTGTCTAGCTGTCCGTCTGTAGAAAATTGGACAATCGGCAGAAGTACAAATGACATCCTGATGTAATGATCCCTGACATCTCTGGCATTGAGTCCAGAGTCGCGCGAAATCAATCTGGAGCGAGGACGTTTGAACCACCTGAAAATCAGCCCTACCCAGTAGGAAAGTACAAGGAGCTGACCTGTTTTTGATACAACTCTGGTAATTTCGCCCGGCAGTTGACGCAAACTGCACTTTCTACTGATCAGTGTCGTCAACTTGATACTGTAGTGAACTCACCTTTCCCGCTCTTCAACGGTGTCCTGCATCCTAGACAAGTAACAGTCTTGACCGCGAATTTCATGAGTCCACCAATGGTAGGTGTGGCAATCTGGATAGCTCTCGTATGTTCTCCTGCCACTGATCGTCAGCCTTCACATTTCAGACAAGAGGTGACCATATCAGACTATGGATACGCACGCAGACTACCAGCTTTTTCACCTAAAATAGGTTCGAAAATCCTCATTAACGGTTTTGAGAGTTGATTATCCAGATAATATCTCGTGTCGATAGGAACATTATGTTCTAGGACATATAATGGGTCTTCCGATTTCTCATATGCGGCAGCACCTGTCATTAGCATCATCTCCTATTTCTTTAAAAGGAAATATACCTTTTGCACCTTTGATGATCACGTAGGCTACTCGATCACCTAAACTTGGCGCTGAACCTGCATCTCGTTTACGCATTCGCTCTGCGAGCTCAACATGAGGTTGTTTCGCGGCGTAATCTGCTTTTGCTAGGGCTTTCGTAATGACCAATTGCGACATGTCGATCTTATTCTGTAGCAGATCCGCTATCGTTTGCTTCACATAGCTGGTATCAGTAGTTTTCAGATGAATCGGCAAAGCACATACTTTTCGGCGCCTTTGACATCCCGGTCGATAAGCATCTTGAATAAACAAGTCTCGATAACATTCGACACCAATCGGCAATTATCTCGACGAACAGTCTACCATCAGCCGGTCGAGCGGATCGTAAACAGGATTGACTCACCTCAATACCTTTAGTATCCATTTTATCATACTTATCAGGCTTGGTCCAATAAAGTCCCGCATACCTCTTCTTGTTGATCAAGAGATAAGGATAGTAAACTTTTTCAAACTCCAATTTGATTGGTTTGATGAATTTCCCAGACACCAAATCAGCAGCTTCCGCACCCATCCTCATCGCAGTAGCTAGATCCGGACAACCAAACTTCACCATGACTGAATCTGTATCTCCATAAATAACTTTGGCATCGTGGTCATAGCCGTTCTTGACTGAGTACTCATTCTCGACTTCTTGTTTAGTGAGTTCAATCATTTGTCGACCGAAGGCGGTTGTACTGGATGAGATGGCGAGACAGGGGAGTTTACCGACCGTCGCTCCCGTGAATCCGTAGACTGAATTGGCACTGATCTAAGAGTCAGCTGAGGCCAAGAGGTTTTGCATACCTTCAGAGCCAGCTGTCGACCATCCAGAACAGCACGTTTGAATGGATCTTTCTCTTTCTTCAGATCGGCTTTTGCTCTTTTACGCGAGGACAGCAGATTCTCCAGAACGACAGGTAGAAGCCCTTTCCGTAATTTGGATGTAGCGAAGTAATCTACCGGTCAGCTGTGAACATGAGCGGGATGCAGCTTACCTTTATTAGGCGTATATACATAATCCTCTCCCTCGACCAATTTCAATCTCTCGATAGTGGCCTTGTCGAGAAGTGTCGTATAGCACAAGTTGTGAGCCATCATGATGGACGGATACAGGGAAGCGAAATCAAGAGTAGCGATCGGAACATCGTAGTACCCTCTCGTAGGCTCAATGACTGTGGCTCCTTCGTATTGCTCGTCTGATCCCTCTGATTTGAGGGCGGGAATGATGTAGCCTGCCTCGCCTGCTGCTCGGTATAATTGAGAGACGACTTTGATTTGTTGACCACGCGATAATAGATCCTTGAACGGAACTCCTGTAACTCGAGCCATCTCGGTGTAATTGATAAAAGACATCAATTTGTCCATGAGTCGTTGAGGTAGATAGGCATCCTGGTCATCAGCGCCGAAGCTGTGGGCGACCGGGAAAAGCTTACCTTCATACAGTAAACGGCCAGACGCCTTCTCGAATCGGCCGTACCATTCTGTAATTCCGTAATGATCGAATGATGTACATCCTCCTTTTGCTCTCCCAAGAACTGAGCACAAACGGAGTTGAGTGAATAACTCCTCAGCTTGTAATCCCTAGTCATAACCTGCAGTAAATCAAGTTGCAATCTCCCCTCCATATGGACCATTTTCGAATCTCGATTTCCATACGCCTTCGACGAGAAATGTGTATCCCTCACTTCAGTCTTCACATCCTTCAATTTTCCAAGGAAAGGGAATTCTTGTATCTTGAGTGCTTTCGCTCGATCCATAAGGTAAGGTAAATCGAAATTGGCGATGTTGTATCCAATCATCATATCCGGATCCACCTTTTCCACAAATTTCCTCCATTCCTTCAGTAGAGATCTCTCGTCCTTGAACTCCAAAACTTGAGATCCGACAATGTGAGCGCAGGTGTTGAGAGTAAAGACGTTTCGGACAAACGGCTTCGATTCTCCTTGACGAGTCACCATCGCTGCAATCTGGATGACGGGGTCGATCTGGGCTTCGGGAAAAATACCTTTTCGACCTGCACATTCAATATCGAAACTCATGATCCGTAATGGAGCGATCTTGGCCCAATCGCCGTCCGGCGCGTGTGACATTAGGTCTTTGTAGCTGATTGTCAGCGTCTGATGTTATATCAGTCTTGCTTGAAGGGACCTACTGAGCTGTGAGCTCGATCTGGCAGAGCGACCTTTTTGCTGATCCCTCGTGTAGCTCGTACTTTCCACCAGCAAACTCTACCCAATTCATTCCGACCACCTGAAGATCAGCTTTTGCTGCTCAAAGGGTGAGCATAAGGCAGCTGACCTTGGTGTCGATCATGAACCGCATGGTGTAGGCAATATTGCTCTCGTATGTCATGATTTCTGGCGGGAACAACCCATTGAAGTCCACCTGTCCCCTCTCAAAGGCACGTAGTATAGTCAGTACAGCTGGACCTCAACAAAAGAGACGACTTATCTCGAACTTTGGGTATTGCCTTTTGATCGGTACAGGTGAGCTTGATGAAGGGTACCAGCTCATCTCCTTTATAACCCCATAAAGATCTTCTATTAAGTACAACACAGCTGATGACGGCTGTTATACCGACGATGCCCTGGATCTCAGCTTATGCCATCCACGGAGCACCAAGCTTACGTTGATAGTATCCTTCAGCGGTTCCAGATCTTTATTCAGAAATCCGCTAGGTGCCGCAACAAAGAAATAAGGTCTAAACCCATGGATGTTGGCGAGTACAGAATTCCCTCTATCCGTAACACCAAACAGACGAAGTGTAGGTCCAAGTTTGGGTTCACTATGTTCCTCAATATCAATCTGCTGAAATGCTGCTCGATCAGCTGACTGTCGGATCGAGTTTAGCTGACTTACTAATCGAATCTTTGCTCTTGTCAAACTTTGGGACTGCCGGTCTAGGCCATGCTGCATCAGTTTCGATGGAATCTGGGCATCAGCGACGAATTGGTTATGTGATTGAGACTACTGACCTCCGGCATCATCCCCCTCTGCTTCTAGCTGTTCGAGAACATCGGTAAAGCTCGGTTGCTTGGTCGCCGACCCGTTGCTGACCTGTAACTTCCGCTTCTTGTTGAGTGGCTCCGCGACCATCCTTGAAGTGCTGGAAAGAGGGGGAGGGCGAGCGATGGAGGATGAGTGATATCACTGGAAGATGACGAGGGATAGGTTGATTTCTAAAATCAGTCGCACATGAGCGTCGCGTCGAACGCGCGCAAAGTAGGCGCACCAAAACAAGCTAGGCGCGCCAGTCGACTGACTTGCCTGTGGCCTGTGAGTGCTTCTGTCATTGACCACTTTTACCGGCGTCCTCATGTTCGGCCCTGGTGTTCATCGATGTCGCCTTAATATTCACATACCACGAGCGTTCTCCGGAAAGGAAGGCCATCGAAAGGTGGCCAAGGCTCGAGTTATGATTTGACCAAAATAGCGCCATTTCACGCTTCTTTCCAGCCACAAGAACACACAGCTCATCCTTTGACGACCGTGCCCAACAGCTCACCCTGACGCTCCATTGGCTATCCTTAAGATGCCCGTATTGGTCAAGAACCGAGGGTAAACAGTTCGCGTCACTTACAGTCAGCAGCTTCACAATGAATGACTCGGGCAGCTCAGGCAACTTCCCGACTCCATTTCAACACATCTCGCTCCCGGATCCAACTCAAAGTCCACAGACCTCACAGGCTGCCAGTACTTGTATGTGATCCTTGTAATTGGACTGATCAGCAGCCCTCTTCTCGATAACCAGTACCATGGAGAATAGGATCTTCAGAGGTGAACCTTGCTTTGGATCAGGTTGCTAATGGCTAGAAGATGGAGGCAGGCGATTCCAGGCTTCCAATGACGACTATGCTGTAAGTTACAACCGCTGGGTGTGGTTATAAGCTAACAATAGCTGCCTGCCGGTCTGTCACAACACTATATATCAGTGCGAGACTAATCAGCAGACGACGAAGAGGAGCGCCGACTTAATATCCAGCATCAAGGCTGGAAAGCCATCAATGGAGGCAAAAATTACGTTGCGCCAATGGATGAGATTTTAGTCAACGAAGGAGAAGGCAAGAGAGTGATTGATATCGGAACAGGCATGGAATTCAGTGATTGGTGACTCTTATTGCTGACTGGCAGGAACCGGAATATGGGCAGTTGAGATGGCTCGAGAATTCCTTAAAGCCGAAGTCATCGGTCTCGACCTTGTCCCATATCCTACGAACGAAGCGGATCTACCCTCCAACCTTGAGCTCGTTCTGGGCGACTGCACTCAAGGTCTCGCCTACCCTGATGGCCACTTTGACATTGTTCACGCGAGATTGATCGTCGGAGGAATCAGGGACTGGAAGGCTTTTTTAGATGAGGTTGTCAGGATCACCAAGCCTGGAGGGCTGATGGTGTTTGCCGAGTCCTGTTGTCCTTGGCCTTTGATTGACCCAGCACCTGAGGGAGTAGGCAGGGGATTCCTGGACCTCATGGATCTCATGGCCAAGTAAGTCGCTTTGTAAGTCAACGCTTACACATCAGAGCCTGCTCTATCCGGGGATTGGATATGGCCGCTGGCAATGTCACACTACCTCGTATGATGTCTACGCATCCAGGTATAGAGCACTTTCATCTCCAACACGTTTACTGTCCCCTTCACCCGTGGCCGGCGGGTGAGTCTCCATCCAGCACGTTTGACTGCAATGCTGACAATTAGACCCAAAAAGGAAAGAAGCAGGGAGGATCATGCTTGGCGATGCAAAACTGATGCCCGATGTAAGCCACAATCACTATGTCCCCATTTCTCAACTCCTGACTAACAATGATGTAGACTTTCCGCTTGCTCATCATCGACGCTTGCGGGCTCACTACGGCCGAGTACGATATGTACAAGAAGGGCTTTTTACACGACCTCGAGGACGACAGGGTTCATTCGGCTCTGCATATGTACCACAATTGGGGATGGTGTACCTAGCAAAGACCTTTTCGGTTCTAGGAGGTTTCTAGGTGTTTTTAGCGTGTGTATATCTTCATCTACCTAACAAAGGGGCGGTGTCAAGCCACCAAAGAGAACCAAAGATTCAAACTCCTTTCGGCAGGGGCAGTATATTGTACCTGAAAGGTGTGTGTTATGTGATTGTGTGCAAGCGGAATTCGGAACGGAAATTGAGGGTCACTCCACAAGGTTCTTTTGCTCCTCTATCACCATTGTTGTGAGCGAATCATGCACCCTCTTTGTGGACAGCTGAGTATATAGTCAACGTGCACATCTCAATAATGCCTTTATCCCGTCCTACATCCTTGAATACATATATCACTTGATCTATCACAATGGAAAACGGAACCCAGACCCAAACGTGAGCTACTTCTTGGACCGTAATCTTATCCAAGTTATCGAGAAGACAACGGTAGGACCTTCCAGGCCGCCAATGACCAATACATCGTGAGTTTCTACCAACCTGTCCTCTCCTTCCAGCTGATACTCAGCTACCTGCGGGTATGTTGGCGACGCCCGCTCAGCTCACTTTAGATTCCAGAGAATTCGCTCGACTAGATGCTCAGCACAACGCCATCAAGCTCACTCAGGGGGAGACAAATTACCTTGCCCCTCTGGCCGAGCTCCTCAATTCCGAGTCTAGCGATGGATCCGAGAAGAAAGTCTTGGATGTCGGGTGTGGATCTGGTATCTGGTACGTACCTAAATCTCCCTTTCTAGATCTGGTAGCTGATCGTCAGGATCGTCGAGATGGCCGCCGAGTTCCCCAAAGTTTCTTGTCTCGGCATCGATCTCGCCCCCAACTGGGCCGGCAGACCTGAAGTGCCCAGCAACGCCAAATTCGAACAATGCAATGCTGTTGAAGGTATCCCATACCCCGACAACACTTTCGACGTCGTCCACTCCAGGCTTCTCGTCTCTGGTGTAAGCCGCCCCATGCCATTTCCACCTGTTCTGCTAACGAAAGATCCGAGACTGGAATACATTGATGAAGGAGATGATCCGAGTCCTCAAGCCCAATGGAATTATCGTCTCTATCGAGACTTCTGCCACTTGGCCAGTACTTCCCAGCACCCAGGAAGTCAAGCAAGTCTTGCCTATTGAGGAAGCTCGACTGCGAGCACCCGGTCATGTCCTGTTTGTCGAAAAGATGGGCGAGTACGTGCCCTAATATTCCCTTTGTACAAGACTGATGAACTTCAGAGCTGCCGCTGGTCATGGCATGGATCCTAACTGTGGTACCATCACCATACCCGCACTCATGACTGATGGATTCGGTCTCAAGGACCACGTCAAGATCGACTACAACGTCCCTTTCTGGGAATGGCCCGAGGGTGAGCCGCCATGTATACATTACTCAGACGTAGCTGATTAGCAGATGCTCTCCTCAAGAAGGCTGGGTAAGCGTATCACTTGAACAGTGAAGTAGAGCTCATCATCTAGCACTTCAATGAGGCACGATGCCGAGGAATTCCCTGATGTAAGTCTTTGGTCGTAACTTCCTAATACAGCTGACTCTGCAGACCTTGGCCGCACTAATCATGCACGGTGCCAAGTTGACCCAAGACGAATACAATCCCATCAAACAAGGGTTCCTTGATTGTATCGGCAAAGAAGGATGCTACACTGTTGGTCCTCCATTGGTCGTGCAAAATGTTCACTAATTCCTCAGGCTATGTCTTATCATTACAATTACGCTGTCAAGAAGAACGTCGTCTAGGTGGGGCAGCCTCTGCTTGCTCTCGAGTTGATGTGGAACTCGAAACGGTCATTTTATGCCAGTCTTATGCAACCTATGCACAAATCCCTAATCGATTTGACCGGTACATGACAAATATCCGAACGTTTTGTGGATTGGGTAACTCAGAGATCACTCCCGACAGTGATGACGCCTCGAAGGACAGCGACATTGACCAAATTGCCCGCGAACCAAGCGAGAGTAAGGCTGTACTGTAAATTAGCCGAATGTCACATTTGCCACTCAGTCCGACAGGACTACTATTGGAGCGTCAGGGATATCAATCAAGAAATTGGGCCGCCATGAGGACTTTCGTGTCGGGAGCGAAGACCTGCATGAACACGACTGGCACGATCTCGACAAGAGCGAAGCACGAAGTGAGGATCTTGCCTCCGTCAACACATCACGGGGTAGGAGCAGAGTTCACGGAGTCTGCAGACTCTGCCCAGATGTCATCAAGAGAAGGACTAGGAGCTATGCTCCTGTGAAACGGTGCCCTGACATAAGAGGCCTTGCCTTGTATGGACGCAGACACAAGGACGTGTGCGTGTGTGTTTGACTCCCACCAAAGGAGGTACAAGGTTGAAAATGGCTTCTTCTGACCAAGCTGCGAGCTATGACCCTTTTCATGTTCTATCAACATACGCAGAACAAGAGTGCTCACTCTCCACCGGACGATAGATGAATAATGCAACCTGTTTCGAGTGCACAGGCTCCGGATCTGGATGGGCGGAAATCACCTGGGTCCGAATGTGAGCGGCAATTCTTAATCACTGGCTGATCTTAGCTACGATGTCAACCGCCTTCTCTTTCACCAGTACTATGGAGCATCGAACGTGAGTCCCCTCGGTCCAGGACGAGGAGAGGACCTGACGACATAGGTTCCGTGAAGACAACGGACGAGTATTTCAAGCTGTCAGCGATAATTATGCAGTGAGTCAGATGTACCGAGACTGGCTAGTGACCAGCTAATCGACAGCTTTCAGCGGGTACGCGACTTCTAAACCTTCGATGCTGATATCAGATGTGAGAGAAACAACAAGGCTTGATGTCCAGCATCATGCCTTCAACGCGGCTCAAATGGACAAGAATTACATTGCCCCGATCGATGAACATCTCAGGGATAGATCGGCAGGGGATGAAAGGGAGAAGAAGGTCCTGGACGTCGGATGCGGCTCCGGAATCTGGTGAGTAGTTCAGATGAAATAGTGAGGATCTTGGTGACAGACAGGCTCGTGGAAATGGCTCGCGAATTTCCCAGTGTCTCCTTCTTGGGCGTTGACTTGGCCCCGACCTGGACCGATCGGGTTGAGATACCTGAAAACGCCGTTTTCGAGCTATGTAACGTGGTGGAAGGCAATTTGTGTCCCGATCAGACTTTTGACGTCGTTCATTGTCGAGCCTTGATGGGGGGAGTAAGTTCCAGATTATAGTCCAAAGAATCGATGTTGATGGAAAAAGGTGCGAGATTGGGCTAGCTTCATCAGGGAGTTGATCCGAGTACTTAAGCCTGGAGGCCTATTGCTATCGGTGGATGGGTCCACCAATTGGCCCGTATTTAACAAGCCTGACGACTTTGCTACCCCACTCCTACAAGCGCAGGCCAAGGATCGAGCTCCTGGATTCGTGTGTCTGACTGAGAAGCTCTTCCAGTGAGTCACTCATGGATAGTCAGGACTAATTACGAGAGCAATGACTATACGCGGACTCGTGCCCGACTGCGGAAGGTCTGTAATACCCGAGGTGATGGGGTACAACAAGGCTTTGGGTGGTCTCAGACGCGTTGATGTCGTCTGCCCTTTCTGGGGTTGGCCAGATGGTGAGCCTTTCATATGAAGAGCCCGTAGCCCGGGCTAACACTCTCAGATCCTTCGTTGAAAAGAGCTGGGTGAGTTAGGTGATCCACGGGCACTGACGGAAGTACTATCATGGTTGACGATACCAAGGAGATACCTGAGGTGGGTCACTGCCTGGAGTGGATTCGCCCCTGGAGCTGATGTTAGACGGCACGACTCCTCATCATGGACGCTTGTGGTATCACCAAGACGGAATATGATGAGATCAAGAAGGGATGGTTAGAATGTATCTGCAAGTCAGGTGCATATACTGTGAGTGCAATGCAGCAGGTGTGTGCGCTGACCGCTAGGCAATTACCATGTCTCACAATTGGGCGTTCAAGAGAGCCGACTTCGAGGCCAACCTGATCGGAACGTAATTTACTCGATTGCGCTACCTCAGTGAACATGTCCAGATAGTTCTGATTTGTCTATGTATGAAGTTTGTGATAGTCGGACCGATTCTATCATTGATAAGGAGAGGGGTATCTGCTATAGAGAGTGGAGAGAAGTATGGTGCCCCAATTGGGATGACGTAGGAAATAAGTCAACCGCCGCGACTGTCGATCAGTAGTGGTGTTTACGATGTATATATCGCTCTCATATGTTCACCTTGAGAAGGAGTATCATTAGAGTACACAACATGCGCAGTCCCTTGAAAAGATCCGTCAGCAAAGCGTCATCTAGTGAGACTACCTCTGGTCGCTATAGAATGAGCTGACCGATCAGGTCCGGTCAAGAAACGACGTCGGGCGAGCTCGTCGCCTGAGTTGGTCGAATTGGGATCGGAATGGCCAGAATGGCCAGCACCCGCAACACAGATGGAAGAGGCAAGAAGGTTCATTCTCGATATGTAAGCAGCTTGAACAGCCGAGCCTTCTCTAACTCTAGTGTTGACCGTCGCCTTTCTGTTCTCATTGTTCCAGACAAAGACGCCGACGGACTTTCGGGTAGGTCGCAGGAGCCTGTCGAAGCTAACATTCAGCTGGATCAATTTTACATCGTACCCTCACGCATCTCGGGCACCCTCAAGACCTCATTCGAGTACATCATCTTACGAAAGGGACAAATTTGCACACCGACGAGCAGCGGGAACAGATGGAAGCATATGGTACCGACAAAGTTGTCGTATTGGATCAAGGTAGTCGTCCGGGGAGAGCTCTGGTCTCAGGAAAGGAACAGGAGTCGAAACGAGTCCTGATAGTGGACCACCATATGTCTGACGAGGTGAGTCTGGGGTGGTGGTATAGCAACAGACAAAACTGACTACCTAGTTCCCAGAGGACGCACAAGTACTGACCGCCTGTCATACACTACCAATAGCCACTGCGGCTCTGCTCACATATTTAATGGTCAGACCGTTGCATCCGGCAATAAGGGAGAAAGAGAGCTGGAGAGCGGTGGTGGGAGCGACGGGAGATCTTGGTCCTGTAAAGTGGGGAACAGGTCCCTGGCCCGCAGAGCTTGGTCAGGTGTTGAAGGCGTGAGTTCCAGCCGGTTCGAGGTTTCAACACTCGCTCAACATCCAGGCAAGGTACAAAGAATATATCCGAGGCTGTCTCCGGTATCAATGCTCCTCGTAGAACAGCCGAGTATAACGGTATGTTTCCTTTCGCATGTTGTATCATGATCTGATGTGCAGTGCCGAAGGCTTGGGACGTGAGTCGTTCTCCAAGGACACTATTCGTACTAACACTCAGATTATGCTTCAAGCGGACAGCTCCGCTCAGGTTGCAAACAACGCATTCCTGAAGCTATGTCGACTGGATGTATCACAGGAGACGGAAAAGTGGGCTCGGACTGCGCCCAAATTCGCAGCAGATGGTCGAGTGGCTGTGGTAACCGTGGATAGCGGTTTTCAAAGTGACTCGACTCCTCATGTAACCGTTATTCCGACTGATGTCTAGTTCACCCCGTCATAGCCACACGCTGGGCCGGCAATCTCGGCCGCAAAAGCAAAAAGCTCATCATGGTTATGGTAAATTGGCTCCATGTTGGCTTTTGAACGCTGACGGCTAGTGCGCTAATATCGGATTTCAACCGGATCCCAACAATGTTTCCTTCTCATGTAGAATCGCTTCAAATCTTCGGTCATTGCCGGAAGATGAGAGGCCGGATTTGATTGGGCTGCTAAAAGAATACGGAAACTCGATAGATGGTTTTAGAGAGCGAGTCGGGGAAAATTTCGCCCGTGGGCATAAAGAAGCGACGGGAGGTATTATCGCAAAGGTATGACTGTTACTGAAAAATAACGAGGGCCTCTGACACACAGGCTGAGTTTGCCCACTTACTAGAAGCAATGGGGGTACCTGCTCCCGGAGCACCCTCGCCCAAGAAGACCAAGGAACCGAAGCCGAAAGTCATCGATGTAGGGCAGAAGAACGATATACGATCCTTTTTCAATCCCGCTCCGACCGCCAAGAAGGAGGAGTCGGGTTAAGAACACACTCATGCCTATCGATGCATTTACCTATAAATAACCTGCCGTGTTGAGACCCGGTATTACATGATGCATTCCAGCCAAGGCGGGTCATACATACTGCCTAAATCGTGACCTTGTCCAGAGCCGGTTCAAGCCTACCTACGGCATCTACATCTTTCTTCTTCATATCGCCGACCTTCCGCTTGAGTCTTGCAATACGCTCCGGCGTGATCTGGAATGATTTGGGCATCTTCGGATCCCACTCTCCATCCAACATGTAGGAGGCTAGAGAGGGAGCACATAAGAAGATCCGTGCCATGCCTTGGGATTGAGCACTGATCCCAGTTCCTCTTGGTGAGAAGACGTACCATGCCCATTGTACCCTGCTGCAACGTACTGTCCCTTCTTGCCTGGTATATCGCCAACAAAAGGCAAAGCATCAGGAGTCTGTACGTATCAGCAAACACTGAAAGGATGCTGCAAACGTACCATTCCAATTATACCGGTCCAGGCGTATTCCAACCCTGTCCCATCTTCGGACCAGCCTCCGTTTGGAAATAGCTCCACAAAGCTATCGAATGCGTTCTTTGTGATCACATTGTTCGCTTCCGAGTCATCCACGCAATTGACGATGGACTGATACACCTCTGGCGGCATCCCTTCCCTATTGATGTCAGCTTTGGTTGGAGAGCGATGGAGGGACACACCATCCTCGGGAAGTACCTAAGATCACCGACTTGTCGGGCCTTGTTGCTACCGAATAGAAATGCTGGAGGCGATATCGGAGCGAACTACTTTCTTAGATCGGACCGAATTGATACCTAGCTGGCTTACTATGATGCCTCCAAAGGCGGGAAGATACCCGCTCCAGCTGGCGCTGCGGATAGCTTGACGGCTTGCGCTACTGATCAGTCTACTGCTCCCACAACTGGCCCTTACCTCTCATTGGAGTAACCAGATCCTGGAGTTCGGGAATCAAAGCCTGACTGTAGGCATTGGTGGCATAAACGACCTTGTCGGCTAACACATTCCCTCTCGGTGTCTGAACATCCCACTTGCCATCCTCGGATTCGATGACCTTGTGCACTGGTGCCCAAGAGTAAAGCTCGTAGCCTCCTAGCGATTGGTTTTCGGTATGTATGGAAAGTGTAAGCTGCGCTGGATTCAAAGTAGCTGCTTGCCAGCCATAGCTGTGTTTCGCGTTTTTAACACGAGTCGCCTAACATCAGTGGAGCCCAATCTAGAGCTAGATTGGCTTGCCGATTGCGCTTGGGCAGCTGAGAGCACTTCGACCTCTTCTGTAGATCCTGCTTCTGTCACACCAGCTAGTGCTTTGGCCGAGTAATCCGCGAACTCGTCAGTCAAACAAGCATCATATGTCTTTCTTGGTGTCCATTCACACTCGACCTGGTGATCCTTGATGTAGGCGTCCACCCTATACCGTCAGACATATCCACTGACTGCAAGCATGCCGACTCACCTCTGCAAGACGACCGACTCTGACTCGCAGATCTCACGAGCTTCTTGAGGGCCGTGTAGCGCTGCAAAGTTGGTAAATCCCCTGTGAGGATCCGGTCGGCAATGGCCGGCGTTCCGGCCACTAGCTCCGGAACAGATTTCTCGAGCCTCCAGGACCACAATTTTCGCAGGCCGCTTAGACGACTTCAGGAGTGAGCTGGCGATCGTGGCACCTGTTCCTTTAGCTTTGCTGATTGTGCGAAGAGCACATACCGCACATTCCACTCCCCACTATCACGACATCGGCACTCTCCGGGAGAGGGTCATCTTTCCCGCTATTCAGCAACGGATGGTCTCGGACGGTTCTTTGCCACTCTGACAGGACTCCGAGTGGAACCGGTAGATGCGGATGAGGTTTAGTTGTAGCTATTGGCATGATTTTCAATGAATGATACAGTTGGCAGTGCATGTTTAGGCTTTTGGCGAAGTCCAAATCGACCGGAAAGGAGATAGGACGGACAAGTCCGAGTGGGCGATATTCCGAAAAGTGGGGGAGTTTAGCGTTTTTGACAGCCGATAAGTCAATCAAGTATCCTAAAATAGTCATGTGATACAGATAGCTCCCTGCTCTATCACTCTGAAATGGTATGAAGTGCGACTCTTATCGTGTGTCGCCCGACTTCAATCCGAAGAATGGAGCTAGGTCGAGTGGGCAGAAGGCTGATATGCCGAGCAGGTAGATAGGGGTCGGGCGACGATACTTAATATGCGAGGCCATCTTGGATACCAACTCATCGTCTCCCGTGAAAATGTTGTCTTTCATGTCGCCGTTCAAATCCAAGCAGACGTTGCCCAGAGTCGAAGAGGGTCTAACAGAACCTATACCGGGCGCTACAACCGATGCTCAGACAGGAGCTGTAATCGTGGAGAAGTCGAAAGAGGAGCGATGGTTCGTCGCCCGACTGGATGGGGTGTTGTTGCTGTATGGTTGTATCTCCCAGGTTATCAAATACTTGGATCAGCAGAATATATCTGCTGCTTATGTTAGTGGTATGAAGGAAGGTGAGTCTATGCCTGGTACGAGTGCGGGTAGAGGCTGATCCCAGACCTAAATCTATTGGGAAATGAGTACAACTACTTCACGACGTGAGTTTTCCCTCAGCTGGGGCGACATCAATCTTTCGAGGACCACTGACCCTCCAGATACTTTAACGTCGGTTATGCTGTATTCCTCATCGTATGTCATAAGTGCCCGGTAGTGAGCTATACTTACCAGCCTAGCCCTCTCAAATCATGATCACTCGTATACGCCCTTCATGGTGGCTGCCATGTCTCGAATTTTGCTGGGGACTCCTTACGCTGGCTCTATACAAGGTCCACGACCCAAAACAGATATACGCTCTACGAGCTTTTGTAAGTTTCACCGCGTCAGCACCAAGCCCCACTGACGGGTTCAGATTGGTGCTTTCGAGGCGTCTGCTTATCCTGGCGCTCTTATGCTATTCATGTCATGGGTACATTCTTACTCTCATCGCACCTGGACGCTAATAGTACCAGTATACTCCTCGAGAGATCGCTTTTCGAATTGGATTTTATCATTCATGCCAATCGATCGGAAATATGGCGAGTCCCAAATCACCCTTCCCTGAGGCATCCTAATATCCAGCTGGCTGGAGCCCTGCAAGCAGCTATATATAACAGTCTAGACGGTCATTCTGGTTTAGCAGGATGGCGATGGATGTTTGTGAGTCATTAGCCCAATCCGAAGCTGACCTCAGGTCATTGACGGTATTATCACCATGATCTACGCAATCGCTGGATTCTGGCTCATCCCCGATTTCCCATCAATGCCCAAGTAAATCCATTGTCTTTTGCCTTGAAAACCATTCTGACGTCTTTAGCCCTTGGGCATTCTGGCTCAAGCCCCGACATGTCGAAATTGCTGTGGAAAGAACCAAGCGGTTCCGTCGATCCGACAACAAGAAGTTCACCTGGGCTACCATCCAGCGGACCGTCAAGATGCCATTGTTGTACTTCTTCATCACCCTCTACCCGGCTAGTGTGCTGGCTCAGGCTGGATACCAGTGTATGACCTCATGTTTCATAAGTCTATTGCTGCCGGGCTGATTGGTAGATTTCAACCTGTTCTTGAAAAGTTTGACCAACCCTGATGGCTCGCGGGTCTGGTCGGTCGCACAGGTCAACGCTATCCCTATCGGTGAGTTCTGAGCTTTTTTCCTGAGCTGAAATAAGGCGGAGGAGCAATCACTATAGTTATGGTATGGAGCTGGGCTTTCGTTTCCGATTACTTCCAAACCCGATGGCTTGTGGTCATGGCTCAGGCTGTCATTGGCTTTATCCCTTCGATCATCTTGGCTATTTGGAATGTACCGCTAGGAGCCAAGTACTTTGCCTGTAAGTTCGATGGCACTGTCTCTGCCCATGTGCCTGATAAGCAGGGTTCGCGACGTACCTGTCGCTTGCGACGGCTCCTCCGATCTTCGCCTGGATGTCTGATCTCAGCCCTCATGATGCCGAGCAGCGAGCCTTTGTCCTCGGGTTCAGTATCGCTTTCTACTACGCCGTCGGTCAGTCAATGTTGCCAGTTCTATCTACTCCAGCTGATGTGACCAGGAGCGTGGTCGAATATCCTCATTTGGCCCGCCAGCCAGGTACCGCATTATCGAGTAGCATGGCAATGCTCGATCGCTCTCTGGGCTTTAGTGATAATCCTCCTCTGCGCCCTTCGATGGACAGAGCTTAAGTACATCAGGTCAGTACATGTTTCACATAGATCGTACATGCTGCGAAGGGCTCATGACGTTACAGACCTCGAAATAGACGGATTGCGGAACAGAATTATGACACTGCGGACCAGCCGCAGTCACTGGACAAGGACCTGGACGCAAAGAACGCCGATTTCAATCGAGTTGTGTCAGTTGGCAGTGAGGGTCGCCATTGAGCAGACAGGTTCACCGTGATGAAGGGCAGTAGCGATAGGATACACTTCTCGATATATGCGTAATGAAACTATTGTATTCTTTTGGATAACTTGCACCAGGGTCTGAACGCCCCTGTTCCTGTAGACCTTACTTTTCAGGGTGGGCCAGGGTCACGCAAACTGTGCCCCTGGATCGGCATGGCTGAAATATGTACTGTACCTAATTAAGAATTCTTCACTTGCATGTCTCGCGAAACATAACATGGGTGACAAGGAGCTGTCAAGACAGGACTGGCTGGTCGTCTGGCTTGCTGTAGCTCTACTTCTGAGTCTTGGCTGGGGTCATTGGCTGCCACTGAGCGCCCGATCAGATATCGGCAGAACGTCATCTGGCGCTTTGACCCGGTCATCTGTCTCGCGTAAGGTGCCAGAATATGATGTGTAGGTCCAGATCGTCGGAAGCCAGCGGCGAAGCTGATCAGACAGAGTTGTGTCCCACTACGAGGAGGATGTCTCTATACTGGCAGATACGATCAAGCAGGTCAAAAGTAGGCTGAAAGGGATTACGAGAGTCATCATATATTCGAAGGGAAATAGGGATCAGGCGGGTTTGGAAGAGTTGCTAGAACATGCCGACGAGGTTGTTCCTCTCAAAAATATCGGAAGAGAAGGCGAGACATATCTCGTAAGCTGTGGTCGAATATCACCGTTGATCAAGCTAATTGAACAGCGCCATATAGCTCGACATTACGAATCAGGCGCAATCTCACTTGCTGATCATACCCTGTTTCTGCAACCTCACCTTGCATGGCATTGGATTTTGCTACCACGAGTCGAGTCGATACGAAATAACACTGGCTTCTTGTCCTTCGGTCCATACAAGGCAAAAACGTGTACGCATGATAGTCAGAATCTAGGGTTCCCTCGAATGGCCGACGTGTATAGCTCGTTTCAAGGAACACTTTGTCCTCCGGGAACCCATCTCGTTGGTCGCTTATAGACCATATCAGATGTATGCTAATTGACCAGTCGACATGGGCAGGACAGTTTATGGTCTCGAGAAAACGTATATTGGACAACCCCCTGCGTAATTACCAAAATCTTATCGATCTCTTCAATGCTCCCGAGGATCACTGGATGTGGAAAGAGGGATGGGGGAACAATGAGCCATCTAATCCTACTCTTGGTGAGTTCAATGAATACATGTATTTGAGCAGAAGCTCATGCGAATAGGTCACGTATTGGAACGGTCATGGCCGGTCATCTTCAATTGCACAGACGCTGAAAAGTCGGACCCAAAAGTCTGCGATGGTAATGAGCTGGCGTGTCAATGCCTTGATGACTAGGTGGATGTAGCGGCTAGGGACGGAGCAGCTGGTGATATATAGCTCAGTACGAAGGACAAATAATACACGGGTGAGGAGCGAAATACATGTATGAATGGGCAGACCCTAAATATGGAAACTATGTGTATGGCGTTTCATCGTGTATGCGACCGTGTACCAACCCTAAACCACCTCGAGAGCATGTCTTACTTAAAGAACCTTCTCTCTGTGTTTCTCCTGCCATTGACCCAGTCAGTCTCGTTCAGCGTCATTTCTGGCGCACCGAACAAGGCGTTGTCGACGGCTTCGACTCCAAGCATGAACTGGATCGTTAGCGGGCTATCAAGAATCATAAGTCGCCAACTCACCGAATGATCCTGGTTTCCACACTCGTACTTCCAGCTGCCGAATCTTCCTCTGGAATGGATACCCAGATCATCACGAAGAGTCGGCAGAATCTTGATCAAGGCGGCATCTCGGCTGAGGGATGGTGTGGGGCTACTATGAGCAAGGAGGAATGACGTGAAGAATAAGAAGACTCACTACCCATGATCAAATCGCCTCTCATACGTGGACACAATCTCGTCTTCTGGCCTTAATAGCTCAGTAGCGACGGCTCCTTTGATAGTCTCTTCCAAGAGCGTCTCCAGGTTGACTTCTCGTTGCTCCGACTGGCATACCTCAAACATGATACTCCAGTAAGGTCCTTCCTGCGGAGTTGTCTCGTAAGCCTTTTCGGACGATGCTCGACGTTGAGTCGGTAATTTTGTGGATTGCTGGGGAGTATTGAAGTCAGAGTAGTTGGAGAAGATGGTCGCTCGATAGAAGGGGGTGTTGTCTTCTGGAAAGTATAGCCAGCCTGACATCAGTTACATTTCAGACGCGAAAGGGCGGGACTCACATTTGTCGCCGATTCTGTCAGGTCGGACACCTCGAACTCCAACGCCAAGTACGATAGTACTGGAAAACACCAAGCCCTTTGCCGCCTCCTGCAATGGATCGACGATTTCCTTGGGTGCATCTAAGCGAGCCAGCAGACCATCTAGAGCCATTGTGGAGACAAGGTGCTCGTATTTGACGGTTTTGCCGGTAGTGAAGTGAACAAGCTTCTTGGCAGGATCGACTGATTTCACGACCGCTTTGTCACCCATTCGCATAGTCTTCGAAGGTAGCAGATCCGCCACAGCAGTCCAAATTCCTCCGGTACCGCCGTGAGTTGGGAATCGGAAGGTAGCGTTTGGACCCCAATTGGGTGCAGGTTCTTTGGTGACGGCATTTTTTACAACCGTGCGTAGCGAAGGCGCAGCGACACGCTCGCCGAGCCATTGGCATTGCATCTGAGGATTAGCGACTGCCACATGTTGAAGACCCAGTGGATATATACCTGGCTAGGAGGCACACCCCAAACCTTGAAATTATATGGCCTCATGAACAAGTCGGCGATTCCCTCTCCCATATTTCTTACAATCCACTGGTCAAAGTCCTTTGGCTTCACCTCCGGTTGCTTATGTCGAGTCTCGGCGGCAGTGATAAGACCATCCAGGCAGTCGAGCTGCAGTTCCATCGGTAATTGCGATATGTTGTTCTGGAAAGGGTCTGAGCTTTATCAGTCATGCTCTAAGTTGAGACGGGGGTGCTCACAAGGGATCCAAGTGTCTGCAAGTCTAACATAGCTGACTCGCTGATGAGTTTGCCAATCATCATCTCCCGGCAATGCAGCGTGGAGGACATCATCGAAATATGAGTAATGCCTGTTGCGTGAGTCCGCGTGTTGAGCATGTCGGAGTTTAGGATACACTCACGAAAAGATGACATGTCCACCGTAGTCGAACAAGAATCCCTCTGCAGTCTCGTCTGTACCAGCCAGCCCTCCTCTCTGCTCATTCTGGTCCACCAACAGGAAGCTCCTGTCGAGTTGATGTAATCGAATGGCAGCTCCGAGACCCGTCTGCGACCGTCAGTCGCTCAGCTTTAAAACTCAGATATCAGACTTACTGGTCCGGCACCAATGACTAATGTCTCAACCGTTTCGAATTCGCTGTCACTACTCATACTAGCGCCACTCAGTATATCACTATCCTTCAACATGATCAATCGTGGGTGAAGCTTGGATATTTTCCGCACTGCTCGACTAATCTACCGTAGTACACGTGAAGATTTCCGCAAACCCATGACTGCGATTATCAGTCAGGGAATTAACGGCATTACCCCTGTTGATCCCTTTAGACCCTTGACAATTAGCCTGGAATTTGTAGGGAATTTGCACGGCGCCACAGGTGCATGTCATCACTTGGCTCATGCATCGGAACACCTATTATTAAACGAACCCTGTTGGTTCGCTGACTTATTGCTTATCCTCCCATGTGCTCTTCAGTGCCCACACCTTGGCCTTCATTTCGACGCCCTCAGGTATTCCCCCGCTTACACTCAGCTCGAACTGGTCGAGGACATTCTTGGGATAGGCGTTGACAGTTCCCTCGAACGCTCCATCATCTAACCAAACCTCGAGTAGACTTCGATCAAACACTCCACTGAACTGGTATGCGGCAGCGGCCTGACTGAGGGAGAACTTGTCGGTGAATAGTGGTGATTCGAAACCTTGCAGCTTGCCGCGATCTACAAATATGGTGAATGGAGCACCGGCATCCTGGAGGTAGTAGCCGCCAGTCAGCTTCTCGGTGGGGTCGACAGATGAGCTGAGTGTGAAATTGATGACGGCATCCGAAGTGTATACTGTTCCTTCGGGGATGGTCAGGTTGACGGTGAAGTAGATAGCGTTTGATGAAACGTTATCGTACCCGATGTTGGCGGAAAGGGTGGTGTTGATGAAGTCGTCACTGGAAGCTAGCTCGCGATCAAGGACCGGCGTAAGATCGTGAGGCGTCTGTACCAGCGCCCAGCCCAATCGCTCCACCTTGGTCAGATGTGTATCCTTTGCCAATGTCATGGCGCTCCTCCATCCCTCTTCCGCAGTAGGGACTCTGTTGGTGTATTGCCAATTTGATGCCCAGGCGATGGAGACGGGATCTGGGTATTTTGTGGAAGGCGCTCCGGTACCATAGAAGAATTGACCCGCGTAATTGTCTTTGGCAAAGTTGGCGAGTCGGGTGGCCGGGTCCAGAGGTTCGAAATGCGTACCGTTGAAACGTCCAGGGAACCACTCCGTAACGGAACCTCCTAATGGTGCACCGGGGTTCAGCGAGATGGTCAAGACATATAGCTCCTCCTCGCCTTCCACACCCTTGACTGGAACAGGGACCATGTTAGGGCACTCGTACTGAACACCTAGAAGCCCGACATGGCTGACATTCGAAGCATGCGTCCACTCGATTAAGTCCGGCGAAGTGAAGATACCAATGACGAATTCGGTCGAATAGGCGATGACCATGACCCAATGATCCTCATACCAGATGACTTTCGGGTCTCGGAATTGATTGCTTCCAATGTCGAGGACGGGATTATTCTCATATTCGGTAAAGGTGTAGCCGTTATCATACGAAAAAGCGAGATTTTGGGTCTGATTATCGGGTTCATTGAGAGTGTAGACTGCGACCACTCCGTTGGTCTGGTTAGGGAAGACACCAGACGTATTGTTGGTATCAATGACAGCTGATCCGGAAAAGACTCCTGTACCGTCCCTAGGTGGGTATAAGGCGATAGGCTGATTGGTCCAAGTGTACAAGTCGGGGGAAGTAGCATGTCCCCAGTGCTGATTGCCGGCAACAACATCCGTTGGATTGTCTAAATATCAGTCGAGCCCTCCCTACCCTCAATGTCTAACTCACATTGGTAATATAGATGCCAAGTACCTTCCTCATCTACAAACATACCATTGGGATCGTTCATGAAGCCCTAGCATGATCAGGAGTCTTTCATAGCGAATGGGATGCGAGGGTATATTGACTTACGACAGGAGGCGAGAAGTGCACTTGAGGCCTGTACTTCCCCGAATAATCGCCCACTGGCGTCTCTCCCGCTTGAGGGGCCATCAACGTAGAAGTAGCGTCTTGAGCCATAACTCGAGGTGCCAAAATACCAGCCAACAAGCTCGAAACAATCATCAACATGCCTCGATCGCCGGTGATATGGAGTGATAGCAGTTTTGAGGATTAAGTCGAAGAAGAAAGAAGAAAACTTGTCGTTCGTCGAATCATTATGAACCGCTCACTAGGCTAATACGGCAATGGGCGAATTAGGAAGAAGAATCGTCACCGCAAGCTGTAAATGTGAACTACCGCCGCCGAAGTTGTTCCGGAGCTCGCCTTGGCAGATCTCGTTTTGGTCCCGACTACAGCCAAGACTGACTTGTGCATCGACGAAACACAACTGCTGAAAGGAGCGTGCTTCATATATAATGCATTACACTTTTGTGATACATTATTTACTGCCCACTAATGAGCCGCCAAAACCCGCTTGCCCTCTGTAGGCGGCGGGGTTCTATAGAAGATCCAAAATAGGACTAGCCAAATCGCTCCCCATCCCATGACGAAGTAAAATGAAGCTGCGATATTGCGAAAGTCCTCAATTCCACCTGGATGGATCGTCATCAGACCGGCCTGTATGCTAACCGCGATGGCATTTCCAGCTTGGATGGCGGTTTGCAATATCGCTCCAACTACTCCTGCTTGTTCTGCTGGTGCGGCTGTCATCGCACCAACGCTAATTTGGTCAGAGGTAATCAGAAGGTAGGGACCAGGCTTACATGGCGCAGGTTCCAGCGATGTTATTAGCCATTGTGCCAAGAGACATGCCTGGAAAGAAGAACTTCCAGTACCATATTCCAGTTCTTGCCTCGTTCGCCACGAACAGACCATATCCGACCAATCCACCGAGAATTCCAATAGTATATGACCAACGCGGTCGAAGAGCAATGATAGGATATCGCCTTGAAAGTCAGCTAGAATACGAGTAGGTGTAATGGACTTACACCAGCAAAATACTAGAGAAGAGGGAGAAGATCCCAGAAGGCAGCACCCTAACAGCTGCGACAATGGGCAGATCTCCTCTAATCTCAGTGAACACTTCGATGACGGGGATCTGGCAGCACGTCCACCAGGCATAGCTGAAGATATTGAGGGCCACCCAAAGTGGGAAATTTGGGTAAGTCCAAGTGATAGGCGGAATGAGGGCGTGGGTTGTTGGCAGCCGACTCTCCCAGTAGAAGAACGCCGGGAACAGGAAGACTGAAAGAATGAGAGGAACCAAGAAATATGCAGTAGTCCAGCCGTATGAAGCCCCAAGTGTCAGACTGAGGATGAGGAGAAGAATAGCGGCGAAGATGCTGCAAGTCAGCTTGACGACCGCAATTATGACTGATGGAGTATTCACAGCATCGATCCCTGTAAGTCTAGTCTTTTCCATTTATGCTTAACATTCGCCTCGTCTCCCTGTGGATCTGGTACATATTTGAGCGACCAGAGCGATACGGGGAGTCTGCATAGTCAGATGAGCCCTCTGTGCTTAGACTTCAGAACTCACATGATCGCAGTGGTGATTCTAAAATACCATCTCCACCCGCTCATTTGTCCTCCAAGAGGTATCAGCTCTACCAAACCTCCGATCTGGACTCCGAAAGACGCTCCTAAAGCTCCACTAAGCGAATAGACGGTGAAAGCGCGCGGTAACTCGTCCTCCTCGAACACAGCCGTAATCAAGCGGTAAGACGAGGGGATCAAGGCGGCCGCCGAAATACCGCTGATCGCCCTTAAGATCAGGAAAGAGTATTTGTCGGTCAGGAATGAGATGACAAGGTTCAGGATACCGAGACCGAGGAAGCCGTAGCAGAAAACAGGTTTCGGGGAGTATAGATCGGAGAACCGGCCCCAGAAAAGGAGAAATGATGCGAAAGTGACGGTGAATGATGTCTGCCAGTTCAGCCAACGGGACCTACAATGCACAATGTTAGGCACTCACGATGACCCATGTCTGCTGCTCGAATACGATATCCAAGTCATGAGCTACTGGCGCGATCAGAAGGTAGAAGACGCAAACTCCAAGGACTACCGCGTCAGATCTAGGCATCTCGGTCGTTTGCATTCCTGACTTACCATCGATGAAAACCCCTAAACAAAAGACGCCAAGTAGGAGGTATTTATGCGAGGTCGTTCTTTTTGGCAGTGAATGAGATAATGTCGTTACAGGTGTGGGTCTCGTATCGTGATCGTATACAGTGATATCCTTCGATCGGCCCCTCTCCAGATCGTCAGTCATCTCGACGCTATCCACATTTCGATCGCTCATCATCTTCTACGAGTAGAGCAGTAACACATGAGCCGGAAGTAAGGATAGCTTTGCGTCGGCTGATACGTGTGCGCGTTATGATGGAGATTGAAAGTCAATGCATACACATTAGTCGGGTGAAGTGGTCTCAGTTTAAGGAATTGGAAAACATCAAGCCGTTGGAAAAATTGGCTTGGCGTGTCGGCTCGTCTAATTTCCGGGTGAACCGGAGCTTGGTGGAGTCTCCAAGTGTGTGCCATGTGTTGTCTTGAGAGGTCACGCGGGCTTTCATACTTCTTGGGCAGAAGGATAGTGCACTGCTTAGTCGCAAAGCGCATGTAGGCTAGAAGTGAGCAGATTGCCTGCCTGTCAGAACGGTTGCGGCGTTGAGCTGCTCAATGTCGAGCGACAGAATTCCTACAACAAGCGGATTAAGCACGTGACTTCTCCATTTAACCCCGGGATCACCTCGTCTCACCGTAGTCGATATCTCAGCCAAAGCATACACCAGCATCGGCGTCTGCAGGCCTCAAGAATAGCTGCCTCCTTGGGTGGCTAAAGCTATCTTCCCATAATCTGTGCCCAAGACTGCTTGTCTTCAGGCTGATTTGGACAGCAATTTCTTGGATCACCGACTGAGGCATCGAAATGGCGTCTGTGATAGGACGACAAGTCATAGCGGGCCGATCGGTATCGCCGATGGCCATAGGTGCGTCCTCAAGTAGCCTGAGGGTGAAGCGCTCTGAATTTCAGGCTGCTGGTCATGGGGTGACAAACGATCATGGGACTACGAACAGGCTAGAGATCTTCAAGGCGTGAAAGACGCTTGGCACAAGTCTATCGAGAAGGGCATCACATTTTACGATACTGCGTGAGTTCTATGGCTCAGTCCAGCAGGGAACGAGCTGAGGATTTAGCGAGATATACGGAAAAGGCGAATCTGAGAGGATCCTCGGCAAATTGATTGCTGAAGCTGCTCCAGAAGTCAGGAAAGAACTGTATATCGCTACGAAATGTACGTTTCTGGCAGAGAAGAAGCTGACTATGAAGACCTTGGTATGCCTTTCGCTGGTCATTTCTTTCTCTTCCGACCAGACATCTTGACTGCCATCGATCGTTCTTTGAAACGACTTGGCGTGAAGTCCATTGACCTGTACATGGTAAGACTCCCAATCTACCGGACGGCTCTCGCTCACGAGTAGATCCATGGCCCTCTTACTCTTCACTCCTTCGAGTCCATGGCCAAGCAGCTCGTCACAGCTCATAAAACTGGGTCCATCAAGGCAGTTGGAGTGTCCAATTTTAGCAAAGAAGAACTGTATGTCAAAATATCAGTCTGCACATGACGATGCAATAGGCTGATTTTCTAGCATACATATGCATGACATTCTTGCTCGTGACAATATCCCGCTTGCCGTTAATCAGGTAGAATACAGTATTCTGCGTCAATTGCCAGAAAAGAGCGGATTATTGCAGGAGATGGAAAAGCGGAACGTCACATGTCTTGGCTGTGAGTTTTCCATAAAAATGGACTACAAGGGTATCATACTGATCTATCAGACTCACCATTGGCAATGGGTCGTCTGACTGGAAAGTATAGTGCCGCAAACCCACCTCCAGCAGGCCGAAAGTCAGTGATCCCCTTTCACACACAGATTACAGCTGAGATACCCAGATTCGGAGGGAACCTGACGTGGGAGCAAATGGATCCACTTCTTAATGAGATGAAGACCCTGGCGGGCAAGTACGACGTACCCATGTCGGCGATAGCGCTTAACTGGGTTATCTGCAAAGGTGCCATACCACTTGGTGGGGCGAGGAACGCCGAGCAGGCTGAACAGGTAGATCGAGGAATTCGGCTACAGCTGATGAACAGAATGCCAAGGCATTGACTTTCAGGATGACTGATGCAGAGGTGGACTCACTGAGCTCCAAAGGTGCCACTGGATCTACGTAAGTCAGTCATGTAGGCTCAGACGTTGTCTCACGAATAGCGGCTGGTGGCAGCATGGATAGACGCTCCCAGTATAGAAGTATGTGAAGGGGCGTGGCCTCTGATGTTGTAGAAGTAATAATGAACGGTCTTGCGTAGATGCAGGTCCTATGGTGCCTGCATGCATGCTTGCTTGAGTTTGACAAATCCGCAATTGAGGTGTATGGTTGAGAGAAAGGAGGGGTGCCGCTGATCAACGACGCGTCTTGCTTTGTCTTGGCGTTTCCGTTTTAGCACTTGGACCTCTTTGCTTTGTCGAAACACCTTTCTTGTACTAGCATACTTCGAAGATGGCAGAATCTGTGTCTCGACCTGGTTCAACTCTGGTGACTGTGGATGACTTTGACCCCCTTGTATCCTACTCTAATTACGACGATTGGACCACACCCGACCCTTCCCAGAATCCCACCTGGTATAATGCTTCTCAGGAGGTCACCGGCTCCCCATGGCATCAAGGTACGTCTTGTACCCCTCATATAGGTACCGCGCTGACGGCTAGCTACGTACCATCAGACCAGCGTGATTGGTACCAAAGCGACCTTCAATTTCACCGGTACGCCTCTTCGTCGTTCAAGAACTGATTGCAGCGTCAAACATCGCTATATACGGAGCAGGTACCAACTACACAATCACTATCGACTCTTCATCACAACAACCATATACTGAGACTATCACCGGGGGACGAAATGAGACCGGCCGAAATGTACTGTATCAAAGCGATCAGTTGACATATTCGCCCCATACCATCGAAATTACCAACGAAGGGGATTCTCTACTGCTTGACATGATAAGCTTTGATGTGGAGCTGGCAGCGGAAGGGTGAGAAATGATATATGTGTCGGGAAGTCTGAGCTCATCTTAGTGCGAGCTTGACTAATTCGACTCTTGATGATCGAGACGGTAATATCACATTTTCGGGAGATTGGACCCAGCAATCAGGCCCAAACTTCTATGAGCAAACTTCAACATACACTCAGGGTGCAGGGAATGCTTTCGACTTCAAATTTGAAGGTAAGTAGTCGCTCACGTGTATGAACGCCTGCTCATCCCTAGGATCCGCAATCTACCTCTATGGTGATCAAGTCAACGATCATGGGCCATATACCATTTCAATTGATTCAGTCCCACAAGCAGCTCTGAACGACCGATCGGGATGCGGAGGAGGATACGCCAAAGCATGTGAGAAATTGTCTGGACTCAAGTACTTCGCTGGAAATTTGGGAGAAGGGGAACATACATTGCGATTTGAGAATGGCGGTCCGACCGAGGGTGACAGGACCTTCTTCGGTAAGTCTACTGCGACGAGCTGATGCGATTACTGATGGTAGACTTCGACCGACTCATTGTCACTACCCCATCCGTATACTCCAGCCGTTCACCGGAGAGCAACTCTACCTGTCCCTTCGTTACATGCCAGGGCGATAATGGGGGTAACGCGACTGGCACCTCCCCTAGTACCTCGGTATCATCGGGACAAACGACTCAATCTGGTAGTACAGCTTCAGCTCCTGCTTCAACGACGTCTCCAAACGCAGCCGCTGGAAGTCAGACTGGACAACTCTGTTTTTGGTTGACTCTCGGAGCTTGGATTTTCAAGCAATTTATCTGAGAAGCCCTCCGATCCGATGTACATGTTTACGAAATCTCAATGACTCATGACGGCCTCTGTATGCATGGACTACTGGCTACTCGGCACGAGCACATAGACATGTAAATGTCTCCGAACCATATCACCAAGTGCGGAACTGTCATACCTCTCGGCTTTGCACCTTTGGCTTGGAAGTCGGCAATTCGGGCTCCAACTTGCGGAGTAGCTGCCGAAGCCGGAGAAAGGGCGAGAAATCTACGTCGAGCCCGAAGCCTCCATGTGTTGTGAAAGTCCGTACAGCCTCACCGAGCATACGACAGACACAAGAAGCGAGTAACTCACATCGGCCGAGTGGGTGCCTGCCAAGACGAAATGACTCATGTTCCCATATCAGATAAAGTACCTCCGCCTGCTTCCTCTGCTTTTGTCCACGCTAGGTATAAGGTCCCGTTCCAAGAGAGCCCAATGGCTTACAGTGACGCGATACCTCTTCGGCCTATAACCAGATAAGGTATAAACCTATATCGCCTTGGTCTCCGGCTCTTGTCCCTAGGCTGTTTTGTGGTGTCACCTTGGCTTCGGCCTCGGCCGGGTCGCCGGGCAAAAGCGTTCAGGCGCAAATGTCTTGGGTCTTTTCACGAGGGAGGGTATATCAGTAGGAAAGAGTCTCCTGGAGCGGACAGAGCTTTTACTCCTCACATCTCATCGCAAATCTTTCACACCGAGAAGCCGGTCTTCCCATATATCTCATTCTTCAACATGTACTCGACTGCTCTTCTGCTATCTCTTGTAGCGCCGTTAGCGTCTGCGGCTGCTGTCAAGCGACAAAATCTAGATATCACCGTGAGTCCTCTCTTCGCTGCTTCTGAAGGTGACCAGTATTGACATACTACAGTCGTATGATCGAAGCCCGATTTCGTGGTCTTATCCCGCTGGTCGTGGTTTCGCCTCCGTCGATGCCACCGACGCTCCTTGTGGAGGGCAGTCGCCGGGTAGCCGTGCTGACTATCCTTTGAGTACGTGTATTTCAACATAAAGCGCTCCTGACTAATTCCTTCCAGCCGGTGGTGAGGTGTCCTTTACTCAGCTCACCGATGTTCACAACGTCAACATCCTATACGCCCTCGAGTCTGATCCCGACGCATTCCACGACTTCTCAACCTACTCCAACTCCCTCACTTCCCTCGGTGCGGGACACTATTGTTCTTCTGGTCCCGACTTCTCGTCTCTAGGCGCGACTGCCGGACAAGACGTAACCCTTCTTGCGATCTATCAGCTCGACAGCTCCAGCCGAGACTTCTTCTACCAGTGTGCCGATATCCGTCTCGTCGACTCTACCTCGTTCACACAGCCTGAACATGTATGCGGAAACTACACCTCTACTCTCGATGTCGCCTCCGCTGCCGACTCGCTCAAGCTTAATGGTGATGACTTTACCGAAGCTTCCGCTGGTACAACTTATCAAGACAATCACCCTGTAGTGGGTAACGAGACTTCAACTTCTACCGACTCTGCATCCGAGTCTTCGTCATCGGCATCATCGTCCTCTGGTCTATCGCCTGCTGCTGGCGGTGGTATTGGAGCAGCTGTCGCCATTGTCGCCTTCGCTGCACTTGCTGCCGCGGCCTACTTCGCCGGATACGTTCGTTTCGGCAAGCAGCAGAAGAAGGCTACTGCCGACAATGTCTCCGAAACCTCCTCGATGCCAAACATGAAGATGAACGCTTAAATATGTAGCGGCGAGTGAGCCAGTATCGGGTAATGTCGGTCAGCTCGGTCTATCCCTTCTTCCCCGCAGACATAGTAGAATATTGAAAAGGAATGCATTAGTAATAATCCTGAAGTCTGAAGGATGTCGGACAAGTGATGGAACAACGAAAGGTTGCATATGAGACGGTCAACGGAGAACGGCTGATGCCTAAGCAATGAACAAGAGGTCCGTGTCAATAGCTGGTGGTCGTAAGCTTCCGGTCTATGCGACGTCAGACACAACTCACGGTGACTGGCAGATAGTTGCGGCTTCTGGTCATACTTCCCCCTCAATTCGTCCCGAATAGTGTTGAGAAGCTGGACATAACTCTGCTGAGGATATTTGGTCAAAGCCGCGATAAAAGCCTGGCGGTCAATAGTGACCCCGATTGGAACAAATGACCTACATATGACATGGCTCCAGTGGCTTTCCCAGCTTCCGTAGCATCCGCGCTCGTTTGCGAATCTTTACAGCCGGACCACATGATCACATCCGCAGGCGAGGTATTTGTCTGCTTGGTCTTTTCCGCTGCAGCCGAGTTGCTGCCCATGAGGGATTTACCTATACTGTGATCCTTCAGCATTGGTTGCGCTTATTTCCGTATGTTCGCTTACCCCATAACTCCCTTGAGCATACCACTGGTATCACCACTGGCGCATAAGCTTACGATCCCCTGCCGCTGGCGGCAACGCACCGAAGGTAGCTCAACCCGGCGCCCATCAATCCCTGTCCAGCTTCAGCCAAAAGATTAGGCTCCTTAATCTTTCCTTCGGTGGAGTACACATAAGGTAGATCCAATGCAGTCCCGGAATGACACCTGGACCATCAGCATATTCCAGCATAGAGCACTCACGAATCGAAGATGGCGGTGAGACGACATCCTGGCGGTAAGGGTCGGACCATGATGTCATGCCTAGTCTGTCAGCTGTTGAATCCTACTCACTTGAGCATCACCAGCTCACACTGCAGGTGAGCTTTGTTAGACCACAGTACACGTTCAAAGACCTACTCTGATCATCGATAAGTTCCCCAGCTTGCTTGAAATCAACTGGGTAGACACATTCGTCATTGCCATCGTCCTCATCCCCGGACACGTCCTTGACTTGTCCACCATGTCCCGAGCTACCCTGTCAGCTGTGCCGAAACTGTTCAACAGGTGAAAGACTCACTAATGGAAGAAAAGAGCGTCATCAGGTCTTGCTCCCTGCACAAGCCAGTGCATTGCCTGGATCATATTGGCCTTCGTAGGAATCTGTCTTGGGTTCGACGAGTCATCTGTAAGCATAACGATATCTTCAGGCCTGTATCGGTATCTGTCTGTTTCATCAGCCGACTAAGCGTTTGCTCTTGATGGACGCGACATACCAATCAAGAACTTTTGCACATTATGAGCATCATTGATACACCCTCGAAGAGCGCTGGAAGTGTTGAAGTAATTGATACCAATCAACAAAGCCTTACGCCGACCGGTACCTATCGATCAGCAATAATGACGAGCCTGCCCAGTCATGCTCACATTGGGAGTATTGGAAGAAAGGTCTCTGAGGTCCACTCCCATGTCCACCTTGCATTTGTGGGCCATAAGATTGCTGTCCCGATGGCGGCCGGACTGTTACATCAGCTGTGCTACATAGTTCTGATTCAACAAGCTTACTGGGTGCAGCCCCGAACGGAGGTTGGTTGCCCTGTTGCCGGTGCGGAGGCATGTACCCAGCTCCTGTCTGCTGGTAATGACCTGGCGGTGGAGCACCAGTGGGAGGCGGAGCATTGTACTGCTGTACGGGGTAATTGCCGGATGGTGGAGGGGGAGGACCATTGTTATATTGCTGGTATTGCTGAGGAGGAGGAGGAGCATTCCCGTATCTATTTTCAGATCAGCATCGGCAAGGTGAGATACTGAACGATAAGGCTCTGTGGACCAGAGGGAATGTACGCACCCGTATTGTGGGGGCGGTGGAGCATTATTCCATTGCTGTTGAGGAGGCGGGCCGCCGTACTGATTTGGTGGACGATAACCACCTCCCCCTCCTCCTCCACCTTGATGATGACCAGCACCGGGGAACGAGTTCCAAGACATTCTTATTCTGTTGTTATAGTCTGCTTCGTAGCTTCCTCTGACTCGACCAGTGATTCAGACAGCTGTATAGTGTGTTTGATATAATGTGCAAGAGAGACAAGTGAACAGATGGTTATCACGGTGAACAGATGATGATGACAGAAAGGGACAAAGGGATGTGGCGGTGACTGCCAAGGAACGATCACCGACTGGGCATCAATTTATGCATCTTTTCATCTGATACACCAAGCGCAGCAAGAACAGTTCTACACAGCCCGCACGGCGCCATCAGGCTATGAAATTGCGATATTCAAACCTTCTAGTATCGTCTCCTTCTCCTCCGCAGAGTCGGCAAAAACGAAAAACGTCTGCCAAGATTAGCTAACCTTGCTGAAACACACAAACACCAACAAGCATATCGCAATGCCTATGACGCACCTCTGAACCTGCAACAATCTTCCAGCTGCCCTGAACTTGCGATTCTTCGTATGTATGTTCTATTGATACCCTATGACTGAGGGGTATTGTCTGGATTGGCTTTTCATCCTATACTCGTCAGCAGCATGTATGGATTCCGCAGTCATTTAACGCACCGATTCATTCTTAAATAGCTGCATTTCGCCTGATAGCAGTCGGAAGAATCGACGACGCCATGTGGGAGTTTTCATTGTCTGCACCGTGACATGCTTGGCGGTCAGTGCGGACTTGGGAATATATTAAGCAACGTACACCTCTCAGCATGATCCCACCGCGTTGTTTGCCTTCCATCAGAGTTTGCTTGATGCCCTCCTTCCTCGCTCGTTCCGCTTCCAGCTTCTCTGCTTCGATTCGTTTCTCCTCCTCTTCTCTCCGTCTCGCCTCCTCCTCCGCTAATCTGATCTGATCCATACGATGCTGCTCTTCAAGAGCCAGACGCAACTTTTCTTCTTCCTCATCTCGCTTTTGCCTCTCCAATTCTTCTTGCACGCGACGAGCTTCAGCGTCTCGTTGTTCCTGTGCTTCTTGCTCTCGTAAACGCTCTGCTTCTTTCTGTATAGCATACTCCTCTGCATGACGCTGCAGCTCGGCCGCGGCATCCTCTCTTTGGCGAGCTTCGGCTGTCAGCCTTTGCTGTTCTTCTTGATCGCGTAGTCGTTGGACCTCGACCTCTTGAGACAATCCTTCGGCTTGTCGTCGGCGATGAGCCTCATCGATAGCTACCCGGTTGGCGACCTGCCCCTCTTCGTCCGCTAGAAGTCGCGAGTCATCACGTAGACGAGCCGACAGATCTTCCTCTACTCCTAAGTGTTGTGGGACAGTGTGAGATGTGGAGCCGTTCCCGTCCCTGTCGTCTGTATTTGTCGGTAAATTCATCGGTCCGTCTAAGTCTTTCGTGAGAGTCGCTGTCGAGTTCTCGGCTTGCGAGACTACGTCCAATGCAGCCTCGCCTCGCGTCTCGCCTTTGTCGACATCATCCACTCCGTAGTCGACCGGTTTTCTCGGTATTTGCATGGTAGGTGTTATATCCTTCTGACCAACCGTGGAATTCGCTTCATCCTCTTTCAGATGATCTGTGACGCTATGATCCGATGTATCGTAGGGGAGTCGAACATCATCATCGGGGTCGTCTATCTCCTCGCTCGCTTCCGGACCTTTGTCATCGAGATGTAAACCTCGTCTAAATCGATTCTGGATCTCCTCTTCTTGTGTGACCGACTTGATCCTAGCTTCCATCATTATACGCTTGGCAGAGGGCGAGGGGGATAGATGATTATCTCCATTTTGAGCCGGATAAAGCCCCGAGACGGCTTCGGGAAATGATCCTGTTGAGAACGAGGAAGCGGTTTCCTTAGGTGCGACATATACGATCGGAGGTGCATAGCCCATTCCTCCAGAAGGCGTGCGGTAAGCGCCACCTGTACTACTTTCGCCATTTTGTGTAGTCGGGCGAGCTGGGTATCCGTCCTTAGGGGGTACAGGTGGACCGTCGTGAACATCTGCTCTGGGACTGTTTTGAGGGGATCTTTCACCAGAAGTACGCCTGAACGCTTTGGAGAAGGACGACTTGATTCGAGAAGATCCAGAGGCTGAACTCGGAGATCCATCGGACGAATAGTCACTTGGTCGACTCTGCGTAGCGGGATTACCGAATGCTTTGCCCAGTCGTGCTGTCAGGGAAGTTTTGCGCTGTCGGTCCGCTGGCTGTTCGGGGAGCGTGTCGTGGGCTGAACCAGATACCTGTCTGTTCTGGCGCATAGAGCCTGTATCCGGGGTACGCTGGGACGATGTCGTGCCAGACACTTGGCGAGTGCCAGGCGTACTGGGATTAGGTGAGGCGATATATTGTGGGTTCGGTGATATATGAATGGGAGCTGCAGGAGTCGACATCATATGTTGCGAGGATGATGCTGTCGTCGCAGGACTGCTGACAGTTGGGAGAGTTTCACCTAGTATCATCGCAGGTGGAATTGTAGGCAGATTGTCTTTCGGTGCTGGAGGGGGTGGAGCAGTTTCATCTAGGACCGCTGGTTGCGATGATGTAGAGGTTTTGACGGGAAGGCTCCGTTGTTGGTAGTAATCGAGACCAAGCCTTTCGTTAATGAGCGAGTCGGTGAGTTCGTCAAGCTTTGATATTGTTATCAAGGCAGAATAGTCCTATAGATGAGCATCAGTCGACCTGTTGGAGATTGAACTCACTGGAAACAATTGTGCAACAGCTCGAGAGTGAACGACTGCTCTGGCTACTAACGTCAGCTCCAGTACGTGATCATTGCCATCGACTTGATAAAACAAGATCGAGAGTCATTGTAAGATGTAACTGACCTCTCTTGACGCCTCTGGTAGTCAGCTCACAACATATTCCGTCACGAGAAAGAGCAACTTACGCAACCGAGTCATTCAGGCAAAGCAAAATGCAGCCCTTTCCCTCAAAATCCCCGTATCCAAAAATGACCGCATCTCCACTCTCTTGCAATCTCGCTAGATGTTCTTTCCATTGGTTGATGACGGGTTTAGGACCAGCAGCGACGACCGAAAGTGCCGGAGTGGTCGATGAAGGGTTGTAATGTAGCAGGAACCTAAAGTGGGGTAAGCAGGTCGTCAAGCGAAATAGCTCCCCCTTCGATTCAGGCGCATCCCGCTCTCAGTCCAACGCTTGCGTGCCTTCCGCCATGTGCGCAAGCCACTGTTAGGATATGAGAAGTGAAACAGAAGCGCACTTACCAGGAAGTATTACTTGAAGGGTTGAGTAATTTCCCTCTTATCCTTGCAATTTCCGGATCATTCAAGTCGACCGACATCAATGCAAGTACAATCTTGGGCTTGTGGACGTCGCAATCTATCTACCGGCTCTTGAGGGGAATTCGGATGCAGGATCCGGCTGTATGTAGAGTGAAGAGAGGTGAACAGCGGTAAACAATTGCTAGCGCGGGAAGTTGGCAAAGTGATCCTCGTTTCAGAGATTGAATTCTTCCATTGTTGCATATACATCTTCACTATCAACGAGTCTTGCAATCTCAAAGCCTAGCTAAGTAGCACTTCCTCCAAATCAATGGTCTTTGTTGTGATCTATACACACATATCAAAACCTGCGTTATCAGCCGGACTTCGACCATGGCAATGATCGAGAACTCACCATTTTAAATCCATCGCATCTTGACCGGAAGGTACAGCTGCAGCTAGCTCCCCACCGGCCCCATCCCCGACATTGCTCGACCCCAGGGTATCCAGAACGGGTGTGCTGACACTGGACTCTTCGGTGCTATGCGTGCGCTCCGATTCGCTCATCGACATGTTGGCTTGATGGCCCTGAAGTCTACCTCCAGGCGCCAATGGGATGGCCGACGATGATGGCAAGCCCATGTCTGCCCAGCCGCTGAAGTCTACGGGTTCCTCTTGCATCAAGTCATTGGCGAAAAGCCCGTACATCTGGTTGGCCATGTCGCTTGCTGGATCATTGAGCTGTCTGTTTACCGTTCCAGTGGAGCTGTGTGTCGAACTCGGCATGTCGGAAGATCCTGAAGAAAAGGGTTGAACATCTTCGAAATAGGAGGGATCAAGGAGTTCGTTCACAAATGCAGTAGTAGCAGGATCTGCGGTTGGTGGAGGATTGGACGAGTCAAGGACAGTGGGGAATTTCCAGCCGCTGGGAAAAGAGGGAACAAATTCGACTACGGGCTCGGGACCATACGGTGACAACAGCTTGGAAACTCTGGTGAAGGCTGATACCATGATCTGAGAAAGCTCGTCAGCGTGTGATCCTGTTTGACTCCAATGAGGCTCACGTCGTGTCTACCGGTCAATTCGCAATACCCGCCCGCTGAAGCCATTCCTTCGGTGAAATCCATCGCGCTAGCCCAATTGTGACCTGTCCACATTGAGAAATGGGTTTTGCCAGGTTGAATGGACAATCGCACAGCAACAGAGCCTACATCACTATTGGGGTTAGTCGACATGTGTATCGCCTTGGGATCTATTGACTCTTGGTCAATGTGAATGGTGAGTCGGAAAGTCGTGCCGGACTGAACGGTGTACAGGTGGATATGGGGCACGAATTGCTCCGCAGGGTGCAGATCTGACGTTGGCGTCAAGTGGATCGAAGCTCCTAAGTCTGGGTTGCAGGATCCCGGTGTCGAGATTCTACGCCAAGTCGTGAACGCTAGGACTGTGATGGGGAGAAGGATCATGTTGGCTGGCCTGTCAGCTTCACGTTATGAATGTCGAGATAGGGTGTACCCACGATCCTCATTTCTGGTCAGCAGCCTCAACGCTTGTATGTCGATCTCGCGAGATGCGGAACGACGATGGCCACTGCCATTCGACCCCAGTGCCTTGGGCAAACTGGCTGCCTGTTCCTTTGTCTTCGACTTGGATCGCCTGCGCACATCAGCAACGGTTTAGCCGGAAACTCACCTGTTCTGGAACCAAATTTGCAGTGTTTTGGGTTTGATCTCTGAACCCAGCTGTTTAGCCAAGATCTCCCTCGTTGGACCATCTGGGTTTCTGGTTGTCAGCCGTACCGCGAAAGGTTCCGGAAATCTGGCTCACGGGTTGGTCTCGTAAGTCTCGATCAGAATGGCTTTTTGCTCTGGAGTAGGTTTGAAGCGAGGAGGTTTGGCTTCTTGTCCCAAGCTACTATGTCTTTGATGACCCCCTCGACCAGCAGATCCAGGGTAATGGACACTTCTGAAAGGCGAGTGACCAGACCGCAAGCCTGGCGAGGGGTGCAGGCGACGAGACGACTGGTAAGGCTCCGGTGGGTACATGGAGAGAGGTTCCGTCGGTGGTCGCCGAGTCGAGAACGGAGGCTGGGACAGGGTGAAGCTGGTCGACAAGGGTGGCGGGACAGGTCCATGCCCGGAATAAGAGAATGAATAAGGGCTTACTGCATGACCGTACGGAGCGGACCTCGGTGCTGCTCCCATACTATTGGTAGATGAATGTCGGATCGGCACTGGTCTTCTGACAGCTGTACTCACGCTTCCGTCACCAGTACCGGCACCGTTGGGATCATGGCTCAGATACGAGAAACCAGGTGAAATACCGGTATATCCATTATCTGCCGCATTGCCGGTCAACGGGGTGAGGCTCGAAGTGTTGGTGAACGATTCGCTTGTCACGGGTGTCTGACCATAGAAGAGGGAAGATGCGGTGGACGGAGTGGCCTGACTATAATCACGATATGACCCAGGCTGACTGTGCCCAAAGTTTTGACTGGACCAAGTGAACAGAGGCTTGATTTGAGATTGGGATTCGAGGATTGGTTTGCCCATGGCGGATGGTGGGTGCATGTTATTATGCGAAGAGCTGACCGGGGTGAATGGAAATGCTGACGAAGTAAGCGAGTGATTATACCAGGAAATGGCGTTGTCGACAGGCTTCTGCGTGCCTCCTATTGCGGGAGAGGGGACATGACTCCCTGGCAAGGATGACTCGATAGCTTGACCCATCATATCGATAATCGGCATCGGTGATTGCGACATGTTGACAAGGATAGTGATGAATCAAGAGTCAAGACCAGCCTGATCGATTGTGTGAGGAGGTACAAGTGGTCTGGCGAAATCAATGGGTGGCCTGATGGGCGAGAAAAGGATCGGTTGTTCCGGGTTTTGAGAGTCTCCCTCTTCATCACCAAACAGCTTCTTTGTCCCTCTGGATGCTTTGCACAGGATCTAACGGGAAGAGAAACTGTTGTAAGGATATCTACAAAGGGAAAATGAAACGATCTCGCGTGTTTGGAAGGAGGTGTCGATCGAGTGAAAGGCTTCCGGGATGGGTGAATTTGCGGTTGGGAAAGGAAGTCGTTAGCTTCCGCTTGGAGATCGCGCTTGATTATCGGGGCTGAGCGGTCCTTGGTAGCGAGGGGGAGGCGATGACCATCGATAGGATGGTCTTGGGTTAGTCGTAAAACAGTCAATGATGTGAAATGACACGGTCACATAGTCAGATCTCTAGTCAAACTTTCGGATTTTGATGAACCACGTCTCTGCTTGTCGGGTACCGAGTTACGTTTCTGAGGGAGGACACTCGGTCCTTTGGCTCATGTCGTCGGCGAGCACAGAGCTCTCGATCGCACACACACACAGCTAGTCCAAGCACTTCGCCTGCCCTCAGTTGTCTGTGCACTAGGAAGCGACGATCTCCGCTCACACAGCACGTCCCCGCGTGTAAAGGTGGCTAAGGACCAGCTTCATTGATACTCGGAACCAGAAGTTTGGGCCCAAAGGGCGTAGTCCGTGCTGATTGCGTTCCGGCGAGAAGCATAGGGCGTCTCCGTGGCCATTCCGTCTTTCTATGCATCTGTTGAGATATCGTGATCTCCTTCCGGCTTTTGACTTCTTTGGGAAGCGGTGCTTATCCGAAAGGATGTTTGTCGAAAGGGACTAGGTATCGAGGCGGCTTCTAAACCGAATACGATAGACCCGAGCTAAGTCCCGACCGATCTGCTCTACGATCATTGATGATAGCTCACTGTATTGCCATGCACATGGTGGAGTTGACATCTGGGCTGACCTGGTTATCTCGAAAGAAGAGACGTACATCGCCAGCCACGTCATCAGGCACCGGTTCATTACTTGGCGGTTTTTCATGCTGATCCTCATGAGACACGAACAAAGCAAGCCTAGACTGTCAAAGACACATAAGGAGGGTTCTCGAACAAGATACTCTAAATGACCTTAAGACGCCGAGAGCAAGGTTCGGAAGCCTCTGAAGTCGAAGACTTGTCATCCGACAACGATCACAAGCGATCTGAGCAACCAGTGAAATCATTCTTCCTCCCAAATTCCTGGATATCTCAATTTCTGAGCGTACCCTCGCAAATCATTTTCGCTATCGCTGGAATGATGGGAATCGCCAACTATGCGCGCAATATCATCAGGATCAAGCCAAAACACCCAGCTCTGCTAGAAGTTCGCGGAAATGGAGGCTCAGAGTCGATTAGCGAGTGGATTGAGGAGAATGTGCCAAGCTTGAGAGGTTCTTTCAAGCCTAGTTGGTGGTTGCCAAAGTCAGTCCTGAGCTTTTATCCCGGAGCATCTGTCGTGACTGACGATCCAGTGGTCACTTGCAGACGATCTTCTCAGTCGTTGGAAATTTCAACAACGTCGACAAGGTGGATTACAAACGGTGAGTTCCGCCCAATGTTGCGTATCAACGGCTTATGGACAAGGACTTTTCTCAGAGTACCAGATGGCGGTACTTTGTAAGGCTTGATTTTGATCTCTGATGTGGCTGGATCTGATTACTAGGGCTCTAGACGTATCACCTCCGTCGCACAACGAGTTGCCTCGCGGTACGCCCACGTTGGTTGTCTGTCACGGTCTGACAGGTGGTAGTCACGAGAGTTATGTGCGAAATGTGCTTGCTTGGGCCGTCAAGCCTGTCAAGGAAGGTGGACTTGGTGCACGATGCGTCGTGGTCAATGTGAGTCACGTTCAATGGGTCGATTGTCTTCTTCTGACGGTCCAGTCCCGTGGTTGTGCGGGAACTCCAGTGACTTCGCCCCAATTATACTCTGCCGGCACTACGCTGGATCTCGCTCATGCTCTCCATTATCTGCGGCATACATATCCCGAATCACCATTACATGGCATCGGCTTCTCCCTCGGCGCATCGTTTCTGGCACGCTACATGGGCGAATCAAGCACTTCGTCCCTTCTCTCCTCCGGTGTAGTCCTAGGCTGTCCCTGGGATTTGACCTCGATGTCGATAAAGCTCGAAAATGATTTCGTTACACGGACAGTCTACTCTCGCGCGATGGCATTGAATCTTCTGAGAATGTTTTTGGGTCATCATGATCGGGATCAAACAATATTCGAGAGGGAAGATTCAAGAGCTCGGCCTTACTTGGGTGAGATGCGGAAACTGAAGAAGAAATGGAGTGTCACCTTGAAGATGGTGGATAACGTAATGGTCAGTAAAATAGGTGGACCACCTGGTCCCGACATGTGGCCGTTCAAGGGAGCAGACGAATATTATGCTTGGGCGTGTCCAAAGCACTTCATTACCAAGGTCGACAGGTGAGTTCCCGCGTACTCGGATCGGATCTTCGGTCGGATCAAGCTGACGCGTAGACCGCTACTATCGATAAACGCATTCGACGATCCCATCATAGACGGCAGTATGTCCAGAAATTGCTATCTCGAACAATGCTGATTCAATAGAAGCGCTCCCCATCGAGCAATTCCAATCTTCTAGCCACGTATTCTCAGCAATCACAGGTGGGGGAGGCCATCTCGGGTGGTTTGAAGGACCATTCTTTTCGAGCACCAAATCCAAAAGTCGCTGGATTTTGAAACCGGTCCAGGAATACTTTACAGCTGCTTTTCGAGATCTTGACGTTCGAGGCGGTCTGCTCGAGGTGACCGAGGGCAAAGGATCAAATGGAGAGGAGGGATGGCGGTGGGTCCATCAGGGTGGTCACAAAGTTCAGGGAGGAGCGCAAGTTGGGTGGAAAGTACTGGATGAACGGGATGTCAAAGGAGCTGGGCAGTCTGGAGTCATGCAGGGGCTGTAGAGCCAGCTCACACAAGATAACAATAGATTGTCGATGTATCATAGTGTCAACGAGTAGTCCCAGAAATCCAGCGCGGTTGCCCTTAGATCCATGAATTTCGAATTCGGCAAGCGGGAAGTGGACTGCACCGGTAGGCTCACCCATAGACGCAATGGCATGAGGAGACAACGGAACCAGGGATATGTAATCAGTAATGAGCTAGCAGGCAACATAGCCCCACCCCTCTGTGCCTAGTACGTGCTGTCTATACTGTACATGCCAAGATATCTGTTACAGCAGAACGATGTGAAATGGGTCGTGTTATCGTGATCTCGTCTTTGTCCTCGTAATTCAGTTCCAGTCTCGTCCGGTCTGCTACCCCAGTGTTTCAGTGCGTGATACCACTCCCTGCTTCCAGGCCTTGCTCTAAAGGCCCTATGTTGTCTGCAACAGCTTTATCTCTCTTCCATGGATCGGAGAACAGCCCCAAAGATTCGGTCTCGGATGCGGAGCCAGGAGTATCCACAGCGGATGCCTCGTCCGTACTCTCGTCATCATGTAAGCCTTCTTCGCTGATTTCACTCGAGAAGGATGACCGAGACAGATTACTTCCACGAGTCGAGCTCGACGAAGAAGCTTGCCGGTTTCTAATCGGGGGATTTTCAAGAGGTTCACCTTGTTCTGGGACCGGTTCCGTCAAGCCCGGAGATGCTTGTAGAGAACCTCGTCTGGCGAAAGCGGCTGGTGGCATACGGAGACGGAAAGAAGAGTGACGATGTGTCGGAGAGTGTGGAGTTGAGGTAGTCTGCTCGGCGCCGGGTGTGAGAATGGGTGACGAGGAGGATAAGCTGGACCGGTTATGCCCGCGACGTTCATTGGTCGGAATGCCGAACAGAGCATCGGCAGCGGGAAGGGAGCCACGTCTGGCGAGTATAGACGGTGGGATAGGTGCATTGATGGGTCGAGTAGGAAAATGGGCCAGCGAGCCTCGGCGTCTCATATTGTCGTAGTCGCTCGGTCCGGCATGAGGGGAGACGTAAGCAGGAGCCAACGAAGGCCGACGAGTTGCTGTCGAAAGGGTAGTAAGAGTCGAGGTGGTCGAGCTCGTGCTAGAGCCTCGCCTGAGTGATGGATGAATTAGACTGGGTCGTCTGGAAGAGCTGGCGGTGTAGGTTTCTGGGTATTCGAAAGCACCTTTTTCTGCTGCGGGTGTACCGAGAAAGTCGGACTGACTCGCTGGCGAAGGACATGATCCAAACGTGAAATCTTCCTGTATCACATAGTCGGATTGCAAAACTGGAGGAGCGGAAACGGAAGAGATTAAGGGAGGTTTGACGTCTAATTGTTGGTCTAGCTGTTGAGCGAGTTCGTCAACGATTTCGGCATCGGTTGACATTGTATGCAGGCCGCTAATTCGATGACCGTTCGTGTGATTCCTCAAAACTCCTCACACTGGCGTTCGGTCACTGCTCTTGATCAGGCTAGTGGAAAGCTGGATAATATACGAAGTCAGATATAATGGTAGACGATTCATTGAAAAAACAGATAAACCGGTCATAAGGGTTGTGTTAACTTACGCAGGTCTCAAGGTTCTGGACGTGGCGGTCTTGCGTTCCTGTGCCTGTGCCTTGACTCTATGGGTCGGGTGCAGCAACATCTCATCAAACTGACATCATCGCGTACCTGGTGCCTATGGGCGAAGTTGCACGACGGTCCCTGTTGGACAATACCCAGTCCGTGGGAAAGCTGTCTGAGCTGAGTCAGCCGCGTCTCGCGTTTCGCAATTTGTACCCGGATCAACCTACAAGCGCAACTTCACGTCGCTATATACCACATGTTGATTTCCTATATCCAGTCTTGAAATAATGGGTCCAGCATTAGGTCAAGCAGACTCGTGAGTGCCGACTCCCGCTATACGATCATTTTGGCTGACCTCCAGCTTCAACTCGTCAGGAGCTACCATAGTACCGGATCACAACGAGAACGGCTCTCGACACAACACCCGAAGTCGTCTTTCAAATGGACAACAAGTACCATCACTCGTGGCACAAGCGAGAATGTTGATGCCTGAGGATTCTCTGGGACGAGAGCTGAACGCTCTGGCCGCGATGGTCAACGGTGGCACCGGTGACGATGGTTCTGTCAACAGTCAGGATTGGTCTCTTGTGAGACATTCACTTCTCGAATGATGCCTTGCTGACATACTAGGCTGTCGATCAGCCTGCAGGTACCCGAACATCAACATCACAGCCTATGAGAGAACTCAGCTTTTCGCAATTCTTTGCGTCCCCCTCTTCGCCTCTCCAACCGGCTGAGCAGTTCGGACTCCAACAGAATCCCAATGCCTTCGAAGCCGCTGGCAAGGGCAATGGCAATTTGAACGATTTCCGACCCTCCTCGGCACAATCCTACACCAGCAACTCTGAGTACAGTTTCTCATCTACTGACATCGACAATGACTCTCAAATGTCGGATTCCAACCCCCAACCCCACGGCCGGAACAACCATGTCGGCCTCGATCTTGGTCAATTAAACATGGGTGCGCAGGATCCCATGTCGAGTACTTCATTCTGGGTTCAGCCATCACAGCTCATCAACGACGCTCAGTCGGGTCATGTTCGTACCATCCGGCCAGATGCCATTCGGGACGACAGTCGAACCACCCCCTCAGACTCTGTAAGTCCCCGCGAAGTCGGCTCCGTTGGTCCTGTTCGAGGCCAGAGTGAGGATCCCGAAACGAAGGCTCAGCGCTTGGCGCGTACGTCGTCTCCTACCGTCCCCGTGTTTGTCAGGGCTGATCAAGTAGACCGCAGACAGATTAACCGAAAATCCGCCCGTAAACATCGCCAGATGCGAAAGGAAGAAATGGAGGATCTTACGCAAAAAGTGGTGCAGCGGGATCACGACATTGCATTGTTGAAGCAAGACTTAGCGGTCGAAAAGGCTAGAGTTGCTCAGCTGACGGAGTTGATCAAGAATAGCGGGATTGCCTTTGGTAATCAGTCCGCCGCCTGGCAAGTCCAGTTTCCTTTTCGGTATTGACGAAGCTAATCAGCAGATCCATCCGGAAAACAAATGTGAATAATCTGTTTATACCATCTCAATTTCGTCTTCAGGACTCCCCACTCGCTCAGTCGCTGGGCGACAAGCAGAAAGACCGGCCTGTACATCGTCCCGCCAATTTTCCTAGAGAGTCTTGGAGAAAGGTTTTGTCCCACGAACGGAATAACGGCGCGGCGCCGATCAGCGATTTCAGTATGACATCAAATTAACCCGTGTCTTATTTGTCTACAGCAAGCTTTAGAATACAGTGCACATACATATGCAATCTATGTCTCGACTGAGCTCGCCCCTTACCCTCCAGATCAAATGCGTCTCCCAGATGACCCGGCCGCTTTGCTGGCGGATCGCTGCCTCATGAAATGTCTAACCATATCCTCGGCCTTCAATGCAATCCACCCGAGTGGCAAGGCAAAGACTCCAAAAATCACAAACGCCCCGATCAGCCCTATACTATCGACATATCCAGTGTCTTTGACGAATTCCGCGTCCCCGACAAAAGTCATGATCTCGATGAAGTAGACCAGACAAGCGGCAAAGGATAAGATCACGATGAGACCGAGGATGCCGACGACGGCGCCGTAATATTTGCCGAGCCCAATTCCCGAACCAGTGGCTTGACAGGTGATTATGCGGAAAAAGGTTTGCATTCTTGAGCTGGGGTTGAGGTTCTTCTTTCGCGGATGGAGAAGCGAGTTCCATCCGGCAGGCAGCATGATCAATACGCCCGTGAACACGCTGACAACGAGGAGCATCGTGCCTCCAGGATAAGGTTGCATCATCGGAAGCGCACCTTTTAGTGCAGAGAGCGTGTAGGGTATCTCGAGATTGGACGGAATTGGCGTTTCGGCACCGGCAACGAGCGAAGCCAAGGCGAGGACCTGACGGACCATGAGAATTGCGATGAGTAATTGTATAACGAACAAGATGATCCGTAAAACAGTCCATAACCCGACAGTCGACCAAAACCTTTTGAGGGATGGATGTCGATTCATCAAGACAACTCGAACAGCGGCGACGAAGCATGACTTAACCCAATTCCAAATTCTCTTGACAGCGAGTCTCTTGTTGTTGTACCACTTGTCCTTGGTGTCGTTCTCGGTGCTCGTCATGACGTTCTCAGTCTTTTCGAGAATCATGTTGTAGATGACTCCACCCATTAAGATGCACATCGTCACCCAGGTGAATAGTAGAGTGAGAGTGAGGACAGGATCAGGTGTACCGCCAAACATCTTGGCAAGCCATTTCTGAGAGTATCGAATATCGATTGGCAGTTCTTCGCCAGGAGCGCGCTTAGCGAAGGAGCTCGAAGTGGAGCCCTCGTCTGCAGGCAGATTGGCGAGCGCGGTGATTTGACGGAATCCAAGTATCGTGATGGCGCATTCGACAATGAGCACCAGCGAGAGGAGTTTAGCGTTCTTTGTGTAAAGCCACAGACCTGAGAAAATGGGTCGGACGTCGAACAAGCTTTGCAGTGGCTGCTGAGTGTCCTGCCGAGACGAGAGAGCACGATTCCCTTGATCTTTGGGAGGGTATGTGGGCCCATCAGGCGCATTGGTCTTAGTTTTCTCACGCCTGCCTCCCCGACGATTTCGGCCATTGCTATCTTCGCCGCTGTAGTCATCGGAGCTATCGATCACTTCCTCTGAGTGGCCGTCAGATTCCAGCTGATCGATTTTCTTCTTCCTACTTGACTTGTGTTCCTGCGAGGATGATTTCGGTCTATCTCGCTCTGACTGACCGATGTCTTCAGACCTTTCTTGATCTCCTTCGCTTCCTGTCCTGTCAGCTAACTTGTCTCTCCCATCTCGACTAGCACAAGCACTCACCAACGGCATCAGTGTCGTTTTCGACCCCTCGGGACACTCGATGTTTCTTTCTGTCTCTTTGACGGCCACCTTATGATTTTAGCCTAGCGCGATGTATCTGCGAAACACGCGTACCACCGGGAGCCTTTCCATTCCTTTCCTCCTTTTTGCGCTTCTCAACGGGATCTACGCAATCAGCTTTGGCCTCGAATCCGAGCGCTCGATACACTCACCACGTAGCGGCGAGGATTTTACGGGATTTCCACCAGGAACAAGCGATTCTTGCGAAGACTGTTTTCCTCGGTGCCGAGCTACTTCGGGCGGTGGGGTGTTGGCTGCAGAATTCGTTTCTTTCGACACAGCTTCACTATCAGATTGCTCCGTCTTGGACTCTGACCCGACTGTGGCGTGCCAAACGTTGACATTGGGTATCCACAACGCTTTCTCTTCGTGTTCCCAGAAGTCGCTCACAAGTTTCGTTTTGGGTAGCTTTAGGAAGTAATTCGTGAGATCCTGAAATGCTTTTTCGGCATCCGGCGAGGTTTCTTCTGTTAATGCGTTGCGCAATTCTTTACGCTTCGTGTCAATATGTTGGGACCGGGTCTTACCTTTGCCAAAGGCATGCTGGCAGGCTCGAGACCGTTGTTGCCATAACTTTTTCCATCTTTCGAGACTTGCGGAATTCAATGACGACCGTGGCTGACCGTCCGTCGCGTGTGCCGGAGGCGAGTCCAATGAATCGGTGTCTTCTGATTCACGGACATGCCTCGCACTAGGGCTGCCTTGGACGTTCTCGCCGTTGCGATCATTGAGTCGACCTTCGATATACGATCTCTTCTTGTTTGTCTCCCTCATGACCTGCATACTGGACTTGAACTTGTCGTCGTCCAGTTTGGCGAGCTTCTCCCAGTTAGTGGTCATTTTTTCTCGCTCTTTGGGTGTTCCGCGAGACTTATTCTGCAGCCGCTGTTCCTCATTCCATACCTCGCTGAACTCCTGCCGTCGGGCTTTGCGAGACAGCTCCTGGGACTTGTTGGAAGGGCTTGGCGCTTTCGTGTTTGATACGTCTAAGTGATCTGCTCGAAATCGGTCACCTTCCACTGATAAGTCATTGTGCTCTTCATGTCGCATACCGGAAGCCATAGCCATCGTCGATGCGGCATCTTGGGGTGTATGACGAGGGACATTCGATGGAGACCTTGACTCGACTAAGACAGGATTGGCCAACACAGGGTTGCGAGATTCATCTGCGATATGCGCCGAGATGTCGGGGACCAGCTGTTTCGCAGCCGGATCTTCCTCTTTGCCCGTCAGCTGTAGCTCTAAGAAGGTACCATGGCATGTGAGTAATGACTTACTTGTGTATTCTGCTAGGCGGAACTGTGGACTGGACGGCCGATCAGGCTTGGCATGAGGCGCGATGTCGTTATCCAAACGCTCCTTTCTCGCAAACTCTTCCTCGATTGACTCTTCGTTATCTGGCAATGATGCCGGTTTGCCGGATATGTCTGGTCGAGCCATTGGTGCCTCAGACTTCGCATTTACGAGAGCTGGTCGTTCATGAGAGGTGCTGATCTTGCGTCCTACATGTCTGGTCTCTGCGGGTACAGGCCGATCGTCGTGTTCACCGACTGCGGGTCGATGGTGCCCGTCCCGGTCTTGCTTTCCGCCTCTTTGCGGAGCTGCATAATCTTCGGCGTATAAGTCGTCCGCGTCGAATTCTGGACGATCGTGTCGGGTTTCAGCAGCTTTTTCATAGCCCGCTCGACCCGTTGGTTCATTATGCGCATGTGTATTCGCGTCCTTCTCGGCGAGGTCGGGTTGCGTCTGCTTGGCAGGTCTGCCCGAGCCGCGATCCTTGATCGCTCCCGCCTTGAAGTCTTCATCGACTCCTTGATCATACCGATCACTCCCGAGGGGTTCTGTCTGCTTTTCACGAAGCTTGGATTGCTGCAAAGCAAAGTCGCGATCTTCGTAAAGATCCTCATCATCGAATTCATCCGGAGACGGTAAGGGTGAACGACGGGAAGAAGACCCTGTGTTTTGGCTTTTCTTCTTGATGTTGAGCGGAGCAACCGATCCTGATCGTGTTGATGCTGGAATAGTCAGCAGAACGTCGCCCCGCGTTGCAGACCGGAAAGTACATACCGGCTTTCCCTTTGTGGTGTACACTATCCGGCATCGCATCCTTCATCCTTTCTTCTGACTCATTCTCTTTCCTCCCTACACCCAGCGATTTCTGACTACCACGCTCACTCGTCGCTACGTGACTTCGGGATGTCGAGTCAAGTGTTTCGTCATCGCTTTCCTCAGCACTTTGCACCCCTGATTGCGATGAATCGATATCATGCGTCTCGGAATCGACCTGAGTTCGTTTCTGCCTTTCCGTCGACTCATTTCTGAGCTTCGAGTCTATGGTATTGGCTTCGGAATGATTCTCAGTCGCTTTGAATTTCGCGTGACAGATCTCAATTTGCTGTCGGAGCAGCGCATCGGATCGTTGGAGCAGTATAACGCATTCCTGAACATTCTCCTTCGGAAGGTCATCCACACGCGCTTTGATCTCTTCATATTCCGTCAATACCTCGTCAAGCCAAGCGTTATGGACCTTGTCGTCTTGTTGGAAACCTGTGGCGATGTCACGCTTCACCTTGGCGAGGAAATCTTGTATTTCCTCTTTCAACTCAGCGGTATCCGACTCTTCAGCTCCATAATTGGGCTGAGCTCCGCTTGCATCTTTCTGAAAAACAGAATCGAGTTTGGCTTTCTTGCCGACATTGGACATCGCGGCCGGCACCTCGGACTCATGCTCGACCATGGTAGTGCCCTGCACAGGTCGACGAGTATTCAACGGGTCGTCATTGAAGCGTGGTCCTTTAGCTTGGCCAGTGGCTGAAACGGAATCGTCAGGTCCCACTGATCTCAGCTTCTCATGCATCGTTCGAGATTCGAAATCCATGGGCGGCGCAGGCGCAGCCGTTCCTACTGGGTGGTAACCGTTGGTCGCTGCCATCCGTTCGGCTGAGGCAGCATTCCCGGACTGCGCAACCGACTGATTGGCGAAGTCGCTTTTGTCGACGCTGGCTTCATGGTAGTGCGAAGCTTGCTCGGTCTGACTATCCTGGAAAGCCCCTCCAGGCACTTGTCCCCGGTCTCGAGACGGGGGCAGCGATGCGCTTGGTCGGTCGCCCGGCGCGGTCCTGCTGGGTACACGAGACTCATAGTCACCTTCATGGCCTAAACGACTGTCTGCGAGGGGATCCAAGGGAGCGTTCCTGCCAGTTCGCACTTGAGAGCGATCTACAGCCTGACAAGTCGGCCTGGCTTCTACCTCGTCTGCTCAGGCGTAAGCCGTGTTTCTCAGACGGCGAAATGAGACTCATTACCTCTATAGCCGGTCTGATCTGAGGCATGAGCAGGTGAACCCAGCCGATCTGCGATGCATCAGCTACCCTCGAAAGAACAAAAGCATTCACATACCGTCGTTCTCTGGTTCCAGACTTCTGCGGCGCCTGATGCCGTAATCGGCCATACTATTTCCCGGCTGCGGCGACACCATTGCCTCCTCCCGCTCTCGACTCCGCCCGGCAGAGGAACGCCCCCCCGAATCTTGATCGTTTGCAGATTGGGGCTTCTTTGTATCCGCTCCCGCTGGAGACTGCTCGAGCCGCTGTTGGGCTCTTGCGAGTTCCGCGTCAACCTTCTGCCATGGCTCGTCTTCACGGGCCAACTTGATCCTGTTGAGCTGATCTCGTAATTCCTGTAGCCGCCTGGCCTTGTCTGCTTGAATGTCCTTATCGCTCTCGGTATCTGCGAGTCCTGAGGCATCCGTAGGTTTCTCAGCTTCCCCATTCACCTTCGCAAGTTCCTTAGTTATACTCTCGAGGTCCTTATCTGTTGAGATTTCGGCTTCGGCTTTCGCTACTTCGGGCTTCGCTACTACCGGTTTGACTGCAGCAGCTTCCTCTTGCTCCTCGGTCGGACCTTTGACTTGTGTGGTGACGGGTGCCGTACTGAAGCCCAAATCCGCAGGATTGACCAGGACAACCTTACCGTCTTTGCCCCTGACTCGGATCAATTTGACCTTCTCGGCGTTGGGGGCTGCCTTCGAGCTTGATTTTTCTATATCCCCAAGCGTGATGTTGACGGTCTCAGGCTCTACTTCTGACCTCTTTCTTCCAGCAGGTGGAGAGTTGGAGCGTGCTTTCTGAATATCTCCGATATCGTAAATGACGCCATCATCCCATCGGTCGATCAGGGCTTCGCTGGATTGGACTGGCTTGGTCTTCAGAGCTTCCCTCGACAACGGCGTGACCTTCTCTTCTTCAACTTTAGCTTCTTCGGCAAAGAACGTTTTGGCAGCTTCGGGTGACAGAAGCTCGAGAACCTTGCCGCTCGGAGCTTCGGGTTCTGCTTGAGCTCGGAGTCCGATCTTCGTTTTGCTAGTCCCGTTTTGAGTCAAAAGACTATCGATTGACCTGTCTCTTGTATGGACGGCCGCCTCTTGTATTGGTGATGGTGGGATCCGGACCCATTCACCAGCCTCATTTAGGGCGTGGGTAGGTTTCTTTCCTGTCTTACTTTGGGCCGTATCACGCCGGGGACTTGTGAGATTGCGATGGCTGAACTCCTCCTGTCACGTCAGTACGGCGGACAGTGACGATGGCGAGTACATACGTGGTTGGGCGACACTTTACCCAGATCTTGAAGAGACCCGAAGCTCACCTTGTCGGGTCTGGTTTTCTTGATTGTCAAATCCGGGATCACCCGCTTTGGTGATTGAATAATTCCTTCCGGTTGTTCAGCTTCCACTTGATCTACAGGTATCGGTATCGGCTGCTTGGCGTTTGCTTTCGCTGTCGCTTGTCGATCCTGGGCTTGCTGTTCTGCGAGAATGCTATCTCCTTTAAGGCCTGTGTTCACGAAGGGAAATGCCGAAGAGGGGGGAGGACCATTCGCGACCACTGAACGTGGGACCTCTGCACTACCATGTGCTGCTGTATGAAAACCTTCGGGAGCGATCGGAGTTTCTATTTGCCTGGACCAACTCACAGACTGGGCCGTAGCGGGAGGAGTTATGTCAGTGAGGTTTCTGAAACCATCTTGTAGATGATCGGTGCTCCTGGTTCTCGTGATCGTCGCGTTGATAGGGTTGTTGGGATCGTGTTTGATCATGTACACGTGCTTCCCATCAGGATCATGGATCTGGGTCCAGGTACTTCCATCGGCATCCCTCCCTTCTGGTAGTCCACCTCCGCTTGAGGCTCCACCGTCAGATCCGCCACCATTTGAGCCTCCACCATTTGAGCCTCCGCCGTTTGAACCTCCACCATTTGATCCACTGCCCCCGCTGCCATCCGGCTTATCACGGGAATCTGGATCCTCACTGGACCCCTCGTCTGGGTTGGAAGCTGTGTTGGCTGTGTTGGTCGCGTTGTTCGAATTGCTTGTATTGCTTGGGGCGTTAGTGTTACCCGAGTTGCTGGGATCGCTCGGACTGATGGAAGCACTTGAGTTGTTGGAGTCATCCAAGCTGTTCGCCTTGGCCGATTTCTTCGTGGTATTCGGACTCTTGTTTGGATCTGTATCTCGAGCCTTGCGAGGTTCTTCGGCCTGCGATGTTTCGTCTTCTCCGTCTCGAACTTTTCGCGGTGTATCGACCTGTGGTGATTTGCCTCCTCCCGCTCCTAGGTACTTGAACCATCCCAGCCCGAGCAGAAAGATCAAAACAGGAATGACTATTAATGCCGACTCAGTCAGTGCTTGGTCGAAAGTAGCCATTATCAATGATGTCTATCTGTCCGTGAGTGTGTGACGACAGTAATACTGATACTGAAGGATGAGCGGAGGGGGATATCTCATATGTGCATGATCTATGCCTAGAGGTGAAGTGCTACACATGATGCTCAGGCGATGATCTAATGAAAGGATGGGTTGTAGCGATCAGGAGCAATTGGGGTTCAAGTCGGAAAGGAACGAGGGGTTTAGCTGAAAGATAGGCGCACATATAGCAAATAGGTCCAGACAGCACGCCTACGAGTGATGGCGTTGTGGATTGCGAGATCCCGTTCAACTCTTACAACGAGCAAATCCCATGGTCAACATAAACTCGATGTGTTCAGAGCCAGTGTGAACAACGTCGGGATCCATAGTGGTAGGTCTGGTGATCAATGTCAACACGGATGATCGGAAGACACCTCGGGACCGTGAGGATCTTCCCAGGACAGGCACCCGAAAGCGTGTTTTTGTGTGCACTTTGGAGAAATACAAAATTGCTGTCTCATGGGACCCAAAGGGTGTTCGGGCGGTGTAGATCTGTAAAGGAGGCACGTTGTCATTATGGCCAATTATGGACAACGCCAAGAGACGGGGACACGACTTTGCGATGATGTGAAGTTGAATGAAAGCCTATTCTTGTGCACAGCTAAGTCGATAAGTTGATTTGAGACGCTTTGACATTCCTTCTTTCTCTTCTCTCCTACTCCTACTCCTTCTCACTCAATCTTACTTTCATTCTCACCATCATAACAACTGCAACACCGTCAAACACGATGATGTTTCCCATCAGCTTGGCCATGGCTACGGTCATGACGACTATGGTCCAAGCTTTGCCTAGTCGATTCATCACCAGGCAGGCAAACACGACTTTCCCTGATCGAAATGATTTGACCAACCTCAAGCCGGTAGATTGGCATGATCTCCTCCAGGGGTCTTTTGGTAAGCTGAACTTCCCACTGATCAGAACACAGCTGACAGAAAGACCCGTACGTCCAGCAACTGTTCGAAAATTTAGATCTCAACTACACACACAACGCCGTCTCCCTCTCTCGTTCATCCTACATTACCAACATCTCTTGTATCTCGAACACCTCTCTCGCCATCACATTCTCCAACCAGAGCGCGTTCAGTTACATTAAAGATGCCTGGAAGGTTGCAGATCAAGGACAAGAATTCGTCGTCATCACTCGTACCTCTGGATGCAAGAAATCATCTACCGAAAGCTCATACTGGCTCGTCACCAATGTCACCTACCCGGCCGCTTCCGACTCCATCGTTACCTTAGACGTTGAAGATCTCACCGCACCGGAATGGGCTATCGACTGTAACGCCCCAACCGACAATAAAACATACCTCGGACTACCCACTGCTCCTTGTTCCGGTAAATTCGATCCACTCCTAGATAATCGAATTGGGTACTACAACTTTGACAAGAACTTCACTACCGACTTGAAAAGGTTCGCATCGGGTCTATCATCATATAACGAGTCCGATTATACAGCTATAGGGTCTGAAAAGAGGACGATCAATCAAATCTGGCACAAGAGAGGTCAACTCAATCCATCAACTATCGGGAAAGCTATTGCGAATGTCACTATCGTGAACGCTATTACCAACATCGACAACCTCGCCTTGTTCGCTCAGAGTATCCAGGAGGAGGCGATCTATGTTCCCGATAGGATCGACCCAAACGCTGTCTTGTCACTGGTACCCTTCGCTCCTGTAGCTTCGTCACAGCCCGCTTCAGCTCCTGCGCCAGTCGAGCCCCTTGTACCTGCACTCGCTTCAGCGACAGTACCAGCTCCAGCCTCGAGCCAAGAACAACAACCTCAGCCACAGGCACAATCAATCAGCGCACCTGCTCCACAAGTCGAACAGTCTTCCGCGCCACCTCAAGAAGTCTCCTCACCGGTAGCTTCATCCATCAGCCCAGTCCTCTCGCCAGTCGCGCCTGTCCCAGTCACTCCAGAATCATCGGCCGTATCTGTACCATCGCAGGAAATTTCTCGTCCATCTGCTGTCGCTCCCGTTGTGCAGGTCGAGTCTGCTGTTCCGTCCGACGCTGCTTCGCCAATTGTAATTCCTTCGTCAGCTCCGGTGGCCCAATCAGTTGTGGTCTCTTCGGCCGCGGCTGTACCATCTGCTTCGCCTGATGCAGAATCAATCGCTGGAACACCTCAATCTTCAGCTATCCAGCCGGTCTCGCCAGCAATTCCACTTTCCTCGGTTACCGTAACCTCGCAACCCTCCGAGTCCATCCTGTCCGTACCGCCCCCTTCATCGGCAGTTCCAGTCTCATCAGCTGTGATCCCTTCAGCGATTCCCTCGTTGGTGGCCCCTTCGATTCAGCCATCACCGGTTCCCAGCTCGATAGTTACACCGACTAGTCAGCCCTCCTCATACGTACCCTCGTCGACTATCTCTTTTACTGCTTCATCGGAGACCTCGCCTTCCGTCTCGTCAATCACGGTCTCCACGACCACCTCGACTTCATCTGGTATTACTTCGTCCGACTCGATTACTTCAGAGTCGACTACCTCCAGCTCGATCTCGTCGGTCTCTACTTCTGACACCAGCTCGTCCGGCTCGACCATCACGATATCTACGTCCTCCGGCTTGACCACTTCCATATCTACATTCTCCGACTCGACCACTTCGATATCCACGTCTTCCGACTCGACAACTTCTGTATCAACTTCGTCCGACTCGAGTTCTGACTCGACCACGACGACCACCAGCACCACCACGACCACTTCTATCTCCAGCTCTAGCTCGTCTTCCTCGTCATTGATCGATACTTGCAGCTATATCTATTCCGACTCGGTGTCTCAGTACAAACGATGTGGCGATACATGCTCGACTGCATGTTATCAACAATCTTGCAATACCTATTGCCCATCCACCTCGCCCACCTCGGCTCCATCTACTACTACACCTCCACCGACGACTACCTCACCTTCGATCACCACTTCGCCATCGACCACTTCTTCGCCTTCTGTTGATCCCTGTTCATACATTTACTCGGACGCGATCTCGCAGTACAAGCAGTGTGACGCATGCTCCACTGCATGCTTGAGTGGAGTTTGCAACACCTATTGCCCTTCTACCTCGACTACATCGTCACCATCAACCACCGCTCCTCCATCAACCACCACTCCTCCATCGACTACGACCTCACCATCCACCACGACTCCGCCTTCCGCTGATCCTTGTTCTTACATCTACTCGGATGCGATCTCGCAATACAAGCAGTGTGACTCTTGTTCGACAGCATGTTTCAATGGTGCATGTAACACTTACTGTCCCCCTTCCACAACCTCATCCCCATCGACCACTGCCTCACCCTCTTACTCCTATACTCCTCCAAGCGACTCTGCAGGTGAAGGGTATGGTTCCGCTACTCCTAGCAGCACTGGGACCTCGGATCCTAGTCCTTCGATCGCGTCTGACTCGGCTCCGACGGATCCTTCCAGTACCGGTTTCCGAAGAAGGCAAGACGTAGCTGCTTCAGTCATCCAGCTTGGTCAGAACTTGGGATTCAAGCAAACGCCTATTCGAGAATCGTCCCAAGCCTACGGTGCTGTCGGTGATGAACAAGGGAATATCAGGATGGCGTCACAACAAGTCTCGGAACAGGTTCCTTGGAATACATGGGGTGATGCGGCTGTTACGGATAGTCTGGATAGGTTCTTGCACTATTTCCCTGATACCATGTAAGTCTATTCCGTGGAATAATCAGGACATGAGCTGATGAAAGGGATCTGTTCGGAGTATCGAGATTGCGAGTAGCCGATGGGAACCAACTTCCCGAAGGATCTAGTGCTGTTGCCCTCACTCCGATCGGTATGTCTCACAGCTAGTCCAGTCTGCGGAATTCATAGCTGACGAGCAGATGTTTCCACCACCAGAGGAAGTCAATCAAAACGTCAAAACAGGGCTAAATCAGTCTACGTACCCCTAAACACCAACGCACAAGCATTCTACCCTATCATGTGTACCTTCCAAGATACACTCGTCTCCAAGCTTTACCTCGCCAATACTGTTCGAGGAGTTCAAACACTTCAGAATCCACGATTGAGGAAAGTGGTGACTGGTGGAAGGGTTAAAGATTGTGGAGTTGTTAGTCTGGAAAGTAGGAGTGTTCCTGGTCTGTCGAGGAATTCTGCTAGGGGAAGGCAATAGGCCGGTTTGGGCTGACGTCGGGACAATTGGACCTTTAGTATAATGCGTTTCGAATTTGGTTGTTCATGGTAGATGAAAAAGGGATTTGTAGCGCATAAGATCGTTGTAGATATGATTTAATGATTCATGAATTCCGCTAGTACGTGTATTGGTCAAACCAAGACTTTTCTGAGGGGCGGCTCGACTCTTGGACAATTGAGGTGACAATATCTTGCATTATCAAGATCACTATACCTATGAGACTTTTCATTCCTGCATTCTGCTTCTCGTGTCTCGCTCAACATCCGACCATTCGACTTCCGACACTCTTTCTCGCTCTACAACCTTGCTACCTATTCTCCTATATCTACTCATCCTTGGTATCATAAGACGAGTCGATAGGACCCCTATAATGTCAGCTCGTTCACTGTAAATAAAGGGACTGAGCTCACATGAGCAGCTTGACGAGCCACATTTCAGGGGTTAGATCAATACCGCTCTTTCTAGACATTTCTGCCTGTTCCAACTCAAAGTTGGATGTACAATCGATAAGACCACCAATTTGAGGGTGATTATCTAGTTCTTCTAGGAATCGAGTTGCTTTCTGGTCGTTTCCAACTTGAGCGAATTCTGCCAGATTCAGTAAAGTTCATAAATTGAAAGTACGAGAGGGATCACGTACGGTAAGAAACGGCATCAGGGCCGTATCGGGTTCTCTTTAGTTCCTGATCAGTTCGGAGGATCACATTGACGATCTCGTCCTTGTTCTCGCCGGCGGGAGTTCCGTCAGTGATAGCTATCCATTAGCATTCTTTCAAAGAGAAGGTAAACAAGTCTCACCAATAACGACAACGGGCTTCTGTAGAGCACCAGCCCGAGCGGGACCAAGTACCAAAGGTTGCAGGATCTTCTGCCACATAGAAGTTCCCAATGGAGTTAGTCCAGAGAATTTGATTTGTTGAACGAGTTGAAGAGCTTGGTTCTCGGTAGAAATGTTATTTCCTTCCAGTCTGTTGTTCATGAATCGAACTTGAATACCGTCTTGGTCAAACAGCGAAGTTGCGTAGGCGACTCGAGATAGAATGCTGATTGTCAGCCAACGACGAGATATGTCGGGCTAGGTTAGGCTTACAGTTTCAAATCGTCAATTCGTTCTCCACCCTCTTCAAAGGCCATTGATCCGGAATCGTCAATGTAGAGGACGATGTCGAATAGCGAAAGCTTAACCTGGACTATCAGTGATTGAGAACACAGGGCTAGGTATCACTCACCAAGTCAGAGGCGAGCTCCTTGGGCATACGCCACTCAGCGGCGATCTTGTCGAGAGCACCGGAAGAAGCGACCTTGGCGGCAATCATGTCGAGCGATCCCTGGGGATAGAATGCCTGAATGTTTTGCTGGATCGTGAGCTAACGTTCTTCGTCGTATGATTCGCTTACATCCTGAACACACTGCTGCAAGATGGTGAGGAGGAAGCTGGCATCGCCACTTCCACCACCACCACCTGGAGCACCACCTTGTCCATGTTGAGCTTGGTACTGAGGAGGTTGCTGTCCATACTGCTGAGAAGGAAGGCCACCGGGACCTGAGTGTTGGTTATACGGCTGAGTCTGTTGACCACCGTACTGACCTCCATGTCCTTGCTGCTGTCCATACTGCTGTCCTTGACCTTGGCCCTGTTGCTGCTGACCAGGTTGACCTAAGGGGGGTTGGTATCCTCCATAACCGCCACTCTGTGCACCAAACTGACCTTGCTGGCCATGTCCCTGCTGTCCATATTGCTGCTGTTGGCCAGGTGGGGGAGGACCAGAAGGGGGTGCGTATCCACCCTGCTGACCAGGTGGACCACCTGCAGGTGGGGCATACTGGCCGGATTGGGGTCTGACATCAGAATCTGTACACTCTGATCCGTTTCTATTATCACTTACCGTCCACCGGGTGGTGGAGGAGCCTGACCCTGAGGTTGTCCGTACTGGCTCTGCTGAGACTGGCCACCGTAACCACCCTGCTGCTGCTGGGGTGGTTGTTGATATCCACCTCCTTGAGGCTGTTGTTGCTGTTGCTGAGGAGCTCCTCCACCGTATGGATTACCACCTCCACCTTGTGCTTGTGCAGCTGCTAACTTTGATGCGAGACCCATTGTTGTTTATTGACGTTGATCGGAAGGTACTAGTGTGTGTGATTGGAAGGGGATAAGATGCTTAATAGAGGTTATATTAGAATATGAGGGATTAATCAGTGACTCCCTCGAGAGCGGTGCCAAGTCCCGGCGATGAACCAAGGCACGGTAACGTCATGGTAGTCGACACGTGGGAGGGTGGTCATGTTCATGACGTGTCAATCTGATCGGCACGTGGTGAAGGCTGATGCTTCAGTGATTCCAGAATGTGCATGAGGGGGCGGAGATGATGTCGAACATCGCGCTCCATGCATGTTTCGCCCGCCATAGTGACTCTTCCCAGCCTACTGATTGTACCCGGCCAAGGCTGATTTCACCATGGCGATACTTGGGATAAATTGAAAGAAATACTACAAATAAAATCCAGCCGCCCTTTTGCAAAATGTGCCACAGTTTTCCCTTTTTCGCACACACACCAACATTCAACACCTGCTAACACAAGCTATCCTATTCTATCCTATCCTACACATCCACCCATCTACATCATACATAACATAACGACAAATAACCCCTTACGATCACGCTCTACACGTATACATCGCATCCGACCTACGCCAACATACTGCTTATAACACACAATCGATTCAAAATACCCACACTCGTGACGCGCAGCAACTAGCTACACACACATTTGATCCTATCTACGACAAATACCAAGATCAAAGCAAAAGCCACGCCTTTTCACAAAAGGAACGCCTTAACAATCACTGATCGGTCAACGCACATCTGTCGATATATCACAATACGTGTCATAAGGTCGCATTGAATCCTGTATAGAAATCGACGCGACGTAGCTTGTCAATAGTCAATAAAGTCAACATGAACGGTCATTCGCATCAGAATCAGCAACAGCATCCACCTCATCCATCATCTCAGCATTCAATGTCTCCTCCATCTCAATCACCTCCTCTGCCCAATCTACATCAGTTGTCTATATCGCCATACAATGCCGGTCCACCCAACGATTATAGATATAGTGGTGTTTTTGGACCACCTGGTTCCGGAAATGGAGGAGGCAATCAGGGATGGACAAGTAATGCTAAACTTTCATCGAGGTCAGGTATACCCTCTGTAAGTGCACCGCTTGCTACCTTGATCATGAAACTAACGACTAGAACTGGTACGAGCCTGCATCGCGAGAATCGCCTAATCCCCAATTCGACGCGTTCCGAAGAGATGCACCGTCTCCACCGGCCCTCTCACCTCCATCGTCAACCACATCCGCTCCAACAACAGGCTCATCCAACCCATATGGCTACCACGCATACCCCGATCACACTACCTACGCTCCCATGGCTGTCTCGCCCTCTCCTCCTCCTCAGCTACCCTATGGAATGACCTCGCCTGGGCCAGCGCCTGTTTACAGCCCTAATGGGATGTCGCAGTACGGTACGCAGTCCATGAACAACATGACTCCGCAGTCTCGCTGGCGAACGGGATATCAGCAAATGCAACCTGCAGACGACGATGTGATTCCAACCGCTATCGTCATCAAGAACATCCCATTTGCAGTCTCGAGGGATCATCTCCTAGGCGTCATCGAGTCACTCGGTGCTCCGGTCCCATATGCTTTCAACTATCACCACGATAATGGCGTTTTCAGAGGATTGGCTTTCGCAAATTTCCGCGCCGCAGAAGAAGCAGCTTCGGTCGTCGCTGCCCTAAATGGCTATGATGTGCAAGGACGGAAACTACGAGTCGAGTATAAAAAGGTGTTGCAGCCGGGAGAAAAGGACAAGATTGAGCGTGAAAAGGCATTGAAAAGGATGAAGAGCGTCCAATTCGATCGGGAAATGATGCCACCACCCATGCCGCCACCAATCTCTGTACCGCCTATTCATGGAAACGGCGGAAGTTTGGGTAGCAGTTTCCACGATCACTCTCCACCACCATCGGCATCTTCTGGATCATCAGACGTACTACCCATGTCGCTCGATCTGAATGATCCCATGGCACTCGATATCTACTCGCGATTGCTGGTATTCAAGGAAGATCGAATGAGGGACGAATTGGCTTTCTCGAGGAATTTGTCGCCTGTCGAAAGGCGTATCGTCCACCTTGTCGCTCAGAAATTAGGTCTGAGCTCGCAGACTAAGCTCGAAGGCGATTTCAAGACAGTCGTCGTTACCCGAGACCACAATAGGCCACAGATTACGACAGCCACCTCGGCCGTATCGACAAACTATCTCTCGCCTTATCCAAGCAACACCTCTTGCGAAGTCTCGCCTTCTCTTCGAATCAAGAAGTCAATGCCGGATCTACGGGGATTCAATGGACCCGTTGTCGCTCGTGATCCATCTCGCTCATTGACTCCACAGCGATCATCTGGTAATCTCCGTGAGCAGAGAGATTACGTATCAATGGGAGCTGCTCAAGGACGCAAGAATGGATTCGGTTCTGGCAACTATGGACATTTCTTTGGATCCGACGCACCACCCGTTCCGCCTCTTCCGGCCGGTATGAACGCCAGTAACAATATGCACCGACAATCTGTTCCTTCGTTGAATGGAAGTGCATCATCGCCACCTGCTGATGATCTGGCTCAACCTCAACCACTACGGAATCCTAGGGGACCAAGTGGTGAATCGAGAGGTTTCGGATTGAGGACTACTCAAAGTACGATCTTCAGAGGAAATTCTGGTGCCGGAGTAATCGGACGAAGGGTCGATGAGGAAAGTGAAGAGGGTCAGGGCGAATCCGCGCGAACCAGAGAATCCCTCGAGATCTGATCGCATTCAATGCGTGAATAAGGGAAAAGGGGTCGGGATGTTGGGGATCATTTATGGGTTACGGAAAGAAAAGAATGGACGTGGAAAATTACAAAATGGGAAATGTGGAATGTCACGATTATACTTGGGATCTTTTTTTGGATGGATGACGGACGCCGGATGACGGATGACGGGACGACGAACGACGCATGGATGATGATGAGCAACGACGGAATACATACTTCTTGTCGCATGTCGCCTGATTTTAATATTTAGTATCATGTCACTTTACTCTTTTATTTACAATATGCTAGATATTTTAGGGTTGGACGACTTGGAAATGATTCTTTCATGATATTGTGATCTTTATGTATGCTTGATTTGATAAGATACTGGCTCCGAGGCGATAGATTCATTCTTCGATTTGAGGCATCCACGCACATGTACTGTACAGTACGCCACGATTCGTCACATCCCACGGGTTTTCAGGGTTGCCAAGATGATTTAGATTCAAAGTTAAAGATGTGCGTGACAGGGTTCGTGTTTACGCGTTTGTTTTTTGGAGAAAATGACGCTAGGTATATTGGGTCATGGGGTGATGTAGTACTGTCTCATCGACTTGGTCAGCTCTGTTGAATCGTTGTTACCTGCTCACTTGACTCTCGAGCTCGTTCATCTTTAGTTGGATCAGCTCTGAAAGGATAAAATATCAAGACTACAGATCAAGACCGATAAGATGCGATATGTATGGCCAGCTGCACTTCTTTTAGCTTCCACTTCTGAAGCTCAGTATGTTCCCATCCCCTCTCCCATGCCAGATCAAGCTGATTGTAGTGTGGCGTTATGGTCCAAAGGGATGTTTGGGTACAATTACCCTTATCAATCTTCCGATACAGTGAACAATGCCTATAATACCAATGACCCCGTTACCCCTCTTCGAGCTGCATTCAATCTAACGCAAGAACAATGGTGGGGACATGGTCGACTCGATTATCCGCCTAATGAAGGTGATTTTCTGGAACTTCCAGCTGGAGGTGTGTATGAGGGGGAATTGGCTTGTAATAGGGCGGATAGTCGAATGAGGGATCCGGTTAGGAATGATGTACAACCTGAGCATGCTTGTGGGGTGAGTGAGATGAGACTGGCCAATGGATTGCCAACAGTGTTGGTTGAGTCGCGGCTGATCAACAGGGTATAGGAGCTCTACATGTAGTCAATAATACATTCGAATCGACACAACCAGTAAACGCCTCAGCATTAGGTGGTTCAGCACTAGCAATCGCCTATACTTTGAACTACTCTTCATTAAGCCCGAACGATATGACGATAATTAGTGTCAACTATACGTCGCCCTGGTATAGATTAACGAATTACGCAATACCCGCCAACCTCCCACCATGTCCAGAAGGGGGATGTATCTGTACGTGGAATTGGATACATTTAGCTGGTAATGGTGAAGGTGACGGTGAAGAGATTGTACGTTGATCTTCATCTGCATATTGAAGTATCGAATGTCGGATGGGAGCTAATGATAGTATAATGTCATGTATAGATGTAAGATCACAGGGGCAAAGGAAGGATATATGGTCGATACCCCAAAGACGAGTTTGCTATGTGAAAACAATCAATTGGCTTGTGTGGGAGGTGCTAAACAACCTCTATACACTTATCAAGCTAGGTCAGTTAGCCTCGAGGTGAGATGAGAAGGAAGCTGATGGAAGTGGGAACAACATGCCATGGACGCTGCATCCGCCAACCTATAATCATCGGTATGGGTACCAAGATGGGGCACAGGAAGATATCTTCATTGCTGCGCCTGTTGAGCCTTCGTCCTCTTCTACCTCTGGTACATCCCCTATAACAACAACGGGAGAAGTCGTACCGCTACCTACGAGCTCGACGCCTTCGAGTGCCGGAAGACAAGTGGCTGAGTATCGTATATTTGGTAAGTCTCGCTTATCGAACACTAGGTATAGCTGACAATCAGTTCTCCCATTAGCGGTGGCGGCTGCTGTGCCGATATTCCTCTGTCTTCAGTGAATCGAATGTAACGAGGGGACGATAATGAACACGATCAATTAGGATGATATTGTACACGGCAGTAATAGCCATTATAAGGTAGATGAACGCGAACGACAGTAAATGCCGAACTATCATGCCATCCTCCGCTTTGACTCCAGACGATCACTTATGCAACTGAATGACCACACATGGCTGAGAATGTACCTCGTTCATGGCTATTGCGTTGTCACTAGTAGCATAGACGGACTCTTGATACAAGCGCGTAGAAAACCAATAAACAGCACAACAAACCCCGCCTATTCTCCTAAATTCCACCATTAAGGCGCCAAGCCGCAGCCGCCGAATTCCCCCTCCACCCCCACTTTCACCTATGGTATATCATTACCCTCTGATCAACAGGATCTTTCCCCCTGTTGATTCCTGACCTTATGATAGGACCTTCGATCCAATTGCAATGATTCAAGGTCAAGCGAGTGGGTCGGAGCAATCTCCACTACTATCGAAGGCTACACTTCAGCATGTGGAAAGAGATAGTAATGGAGAGCTGGTCAAGCCATCGGACAAGCCCGAACGAAGTCAGGTTATGGTCATGTATGCCTTAAGAATCCTTCATGAACGACAAGCTGACGGCTAGGACAGCCTTGATGGTCTCGATGTTATTATGTGGATGGAATGCTGGATCTCTAGGTCCCCTCTTACCGGCTTTACAAGGTTATTATGATGTACGTCTACCCTTCTTGGCTGGATATACTGATCTTTAGGTTAGCTATTCCAAGAGTGAGCTTTTGACGGATGGATGGATGTATCTCCGACGATGAGGCTGACTCACAGTCTCATTAATCTTTGTTGCTAATTCACTCGGATCATTATTGGCGGGTACGAGTAATGTTTTCATAACAGATTCAATTGGTTACCGTTTGGTACGTCCCCTCTCTCAGCAGCTCATACCTTACCAGTGTTTGATGAGCAGACCGCACCCCTAGGAGCGTTATGTCACATCATAGCCTACTCCCTCCTAGCACAAGGTCTACCATACATCTACTTTCTCGCCGGAATCACAATAGGTGGTTTCGCTCTCTCACTCCAAGATGCCCAAGTCAATAATATCGGTTGTCGACTTCGAAACGGTGCTCGTAAACTATCAATCGTCCAAGCTTGCTTCAGTATAGGAGGGACTATCGCTCCGTTCTTCGCTACCCCATTTGTGGAGCGTGTTGGGGATAGACCGTATTTGTATTTCTACATTTCAATGGGAGTCGCCACATTCGCCTTCTCCATAATGGGACTAGCGTTCATCAGAGGTGGAATCGAAGATATTGTTGGTAGTGCCACAAAGTTGGTCAGAAGTCAGGAGACGGGGTATGCGTCCGTCGAGTCTCCCGGGGTTATGGGTAGAGGGAAGGAAGGGGATCATAGTTGGGCGAAGATGAGGAGGTTATTAACGAATCCTCTGATCTTGGCCTTGATGATGTGGAGTTTCTTCTACGTGAGTCGATCAGGTGTCGGGGCGAGAAGTATGGCTGATGATAGGCCGGAGCGGAGTCAAGTGTTAGCGGGTACTTGGTAAGTTCGTTACCTAGAACAATGCTCATCTCAGACAACGTTTTTGATACATGATCGCGGTGCACCGATTAGCGCAGGTTACGCAACTATGGGGTTCTGGGTCGGTATGTCAGCATCAGCTCAGTGGTCCTGACGGGACTGACTGAAAGGAATGTCGGTCGGCAGAATCGTCATGGTCCCAGTGACAGAACGAGTGGGCTATCGTCGAGGTGGCTTGATTTAGTAGATTGTCCTCTCAGAATCAACTACAATAGCTAATCCCAGTTCGACAATATCAGCTCTCGCAGTCGCCTGGATCTGGGTAACTCCCTCCATCATAGCTGATTCCATCGGTTTCTGTATAACCGGTTTCATGTTTGGCCCACTTTACCCTACTGGATTGATGATCATTTCTCAGACGGTCGATGATGATCTCAGAGTAGGAGCAATTGGTCTAATGGGTAGTTTGGGTGGTATTGGATCTGCATTCTGGCCTGCGTGAGTTATATCGACTTGATGTTACACATGGTATAGTGGTGGCCGATCTGATTGACAGGATGGTTGGCGTCTTATCTGATCGCGTGAGTTAAGTGGCTTGATTACTGGCGACGGGTTCCTGATGTATACAGTACGGTATTTGGACATTACAACCCCTCACGATCGGGTTGATCGGGACATTCATTTGTGTATGGCTAGGGGTGACTCGGAGGATATAGGGATGAGGATGATATAGGATGGCGTAATATGATTCATGAATCATCTGTAGATCGACACGATCATCGGATGAATACGGTACGCATTATGAGTTATATCTATACAGTACACACTCGGGCAGTAGAATTGTTGGCCGATGGTTAATTGTCGATCTCTGTGCCTCATTTGTCTACTTCGCTTAAATATGACTAAGGGTCCCCCCTTACTGCCCACCCACTGTCCAGGCCCTATCTATCTTTGTAAAATTGATTCCGTTGAATGATTTCCATTTTATACAATTCTATTTTTCCAACGCAGAACAAGTTCCGAATTTACCGAGTGGAGACAATTGACGATTAACTTGGGACGACTCGATCTATATTACATTACATACTTGTATATCATTACCCTTTACTTGATTGTAATAATCAATAAAAATGTCAGCAGAGAACCCTACTATCGTCCCTTCCGCCAATGCGCTACCAACTACCGCCAACGGTAATGGTTCTTCCACTCCTAACGCCATCACTAGGTCCAACACTTCCGGAACAAGCGGTGGTGGAGCAGGTACTTTTGGTGTCAAGACTGGTCTTGCACAGATGTTGAAGGGAGGGTGAGTTTGTCTCTTGCATTTGGGCAACGATCGGGACCATCGAAAAATAAATTGTCCGATCGAATGAATAAATAGCTGATATCAAGTGTTATCATGGATGTAATGAATGTTGAACAGGCAAAGATCGCCGAGGAGGCAGGTGCTTCCGCCGTCATGGCTCTAGGTGAGTTGTTATTCCAATTGAGTCGGGCAGAAGTCGAGACTGATGAATAGAGCGAATCCCCGCCAACATCAGACGCGATGGTGGTGTCGCACGAATGGTACGCTATCTGCTATATGCAGTCGATGATGGCTAATCATTAGTCCGACCCCGGTATGATCAGGGCCATCATGGAGGCTGTTTCTATCCCCGTCATGGCAAAGGTCCGAATCGGGCACACTGTTGAGGCTCAGATCTTGCAGTCCGTCGGCGTCGATTACATTGATGTAAGCCTTTCCTCCAGCAGCGGCCAACAGAGGCTGATGGCAGGAATCCGAGGTCCTCACTATGGCCGATGACCAGCATCACATTGGTAAACACCACTTCAAGGTTCCATTCGTTTGTGGATGTAAGAACCTCGGTGAGGCTCTAAGGCGAATCTCTGAGGGTGCCGCGTAAGCTGCCATACATCCATGTTGAATATAAGCTAATGATCAGTATGATCCGAACCAAGGGAGAGGCTGGAACTGGAGATGTTGTTGAAGCCGTTCGACACCAGAGGGCAGTCATGTCTGATATCAGACGTGCGGCCGCCATGTCCGATGAGGAGCTTTACGCATTCGCTAAAGAGCTATCCGCACCTTACCACTTGTTGAAGGAGACCGCAAGGCTAAAGAGGCTACCTGTCGTCTCGTGAGTCGTAATAATTTCACGTTCTATCGTGGACAGGGGATTGATCATAGATTCGCTGCTGGTGGAGTTGCTACCCCCGCCGATGCCGCTTTGATGATGCAGCTAGGTTGTGATGGTGTCTTTGTTGGATCCGGTATCTGTGAGTGGACACGTCCGACTGGACTGAACAGCGCTCATGTCAGTCCTCTCCGGTGATCCAGCTAAGCGAGCACGATCCATCGTGCAGGCCGTTACACACTACAACAACCCCGCCGTTTTGGCAGAGGTCTCTACTGATCTCGGAGAGGCAATGGTCGGTATCAGCACGTAAGTCGTCTTCATCTTGGTCGATGTCTGAGCTGATAAGAAGTGCTGGTGAGGTTGAGATCAAGGGTGGTCGATTCGCCGGTCGAGGACAGTAAGAGTGTATACTGTCTCAATCTGCATATTGTAGTCGATCACTTGTCTAATGCAGCTATTCTCTACGTGACTTGTGCTATCTACGTACATTTACTACAATCTACGCCTTCTGGTGGAATTTGTATTCCGCACTCCTGGATTGACCCATCATGCTCTCCTTTTCTCTGTGAGTAAAGAAAAAGCCTTTCTCGCCTCGTTTGGTCTTGATCATCATCCTTCGAGCCAGGACCTGCTGAATTAGTACATGCACCCTTTGATCGAGGTGACTGACATATGTGGTAGCGATACTATCTGATCAGCTAAATCAGGCGATGAAGTGGAATGGGACCCACTAGATCAGTCCGTTCAGGCAATATGCCCATACAAAGAGTGTGACGATGAAACGTCCATGCCAGGTATCTACATCTGAGACCTCCATTGGAAATCCATTACCTTCGCCAAAAGCGATGAACGACTGGGTACCAACGCACTGATACGATCAGTGGCTCTCACCTCACGTAGGAGACAGGATAGGACTCACGACTCCAACCCATAATTTCAAGAACGCTACCGCCTATCGCGTTAGGACAGATACACAAACCTCGTCAAAAGAAATAGACATACGATTATACCTGCTTGTAAGCGATTATTTACGACTTAGAAGCTAATGACACGTATCAAGACTTACTTTGTTGTTCGGAATACTCTGATAAATTCAGACTACTCACTTTCATCGCTCTTGCTGCACCTCGTGCCCCGGGGAAGATCAAGCTGGAAGCGGTTAGCTTCCCTGTGAATTTATCGCCATAAACTTGACATACCATAGATCGATCACCCCCAGAATGGTCACCATGATTAGAATGCCTAGATAGAAAATGGACAAGAATCTGAATTGGTCAACCGAAGCTTGGCTTTGTGATGAATTTGTACATACCCCATGGCCAGGATTTGCTTGGGTACATTGGATTCAGCTACGGGTCAATCAATGTCACCACTTCGAGTACACGGACTAACGTAGATATCCATCTCTTGGACTACCCCCATAAGTCGCTAAGTTATTACCGACATAACTATCAATCCCTCCCGGGCCTGAATAGGCTTCATCATTCTGTTTCCAGAGGTAAATGACAATAGTCACAATCTGACATCATCAGTCATCAGTCTCGGATTGGTTGAGCGGCAGAGGAGAACGCACTCCAAAGTTAGAAAAGAAGGAAATGATCTGCCAGATTATACTAAATGCTACGAGTAGATTCGAGATGGACGCGGAATCGGGTGGCCAAAATTTCGCATTTGCCCTTCGTTCTCTGTTGGACATCTTTTCAAGACTTTGAATTGGTTATTGAGATTGGTTGGTCTTTGGTGTGTTCAGTGTTACACTGAGTTGAACGATCTTGAGTAGATGGTAAACGTTTACTTGATCATGGATAGCTATAATATAAGTTAGCTATATGTTTAGAATGCTCATCAAGGGGCAAGGATAAAGGTTGTTTCGCCTGTTCACCTTTGATCTCTCGAGATGATCAGTACAAGACTTAGTAAGGAAGTTATGGGACGAAACATGTTTCTTGAGTATCAGGTTGTAAGATCCATTCATTGGATTTGCATCGATCTGCTTGACACGCTGATCGTGGTTAACGGTTGATCTTGGTTACTGCCTGCTGAGTGGGGGAGTACAAGTAGATTGATTTACGGGATTAAGATAAACTCCGGTGTGGCGAATGGTTTTTCAGATTCAGCATACAATGACGGGTTATAATGAAATCAGGTGTCTCTAATAGTATATACACCGTTATATATCTCAACAAGAAGCAATAACAACAACAGCACACCCAGATAGAACAGTTGCTCAGTCATAGACAGAGCGAAAACTATACCACAAGAACAGATAAAATAATGGGTAAGCCACAACCCCCATCCACATTTCATGGTGCCTTCGATCGCATATTGCACCAAAGCACGCGACTTGTACTTGTAACTTCAGTGCTAACTTCACAGCACCCAAAAAGAAGACCCAAAAGCTTGCGCTTGTCGATTTCTTCGCCGAGACTCCTTGTACGTCCTTCGATCAGTGGCGGATTAGGCCCGAGCTGATTTAGTAGCCGGAACATCATGGGCCGATGAAGATGTTGCCCTGCCTAGTGCTCGTGCGTTACTGAGGGAGATGACAGGATGTCGCTGATGAGTAGCTTCCAAGAAGGAACCTGGAGCGGCCCCTACTAGAGGAACATCCGGATATCTTGATTCCATGCCTGACCGAGGAGCTCGAAGTATGTCCCTCTGTTCACCTTTCAAGGATGTCACTGACTATATCAGTGGACTCTGGTTTCTCAGGACCACCACGAGAAGAACTTCCCGTCCCTACCGTTCCACCTTTTACCGCTTTCGTTGGAAACTTAACTTTCGAGACCGATGAAGAGGCTGTCAAGGAGCATTTGGGACCTGGAATCACTTCTGTCAGATTGGTTAAAGATCCCATGTCTGGTAAACCCAAGGGATACGGTTATGTTGAATATGGCAGCCAAGGGGAATTGAAGGTGGCTTTGTCAAAGAACATGACTTCGCTAGCAGGAAGGACAATCCGTGTTTCAGTCGCCGATGCTCGTATGTCATTCTTACCCATTTCACTCTGTCAAAAAGGAAAAAAGGCAATAGCTGACAAGTAAGCAACTGGTCGAAATCACGCACCTTCTGCTGCCGAGACTGCAAGTGAATGGCGACGAAGTGGACCTATACCCGCTCGAGAAGCTCCTCAAGCTCGACGAAACGATTCATTCGGTGGCGCCGGACCAAGAGACCGGGATTCTGAAGCTGCACCTCAACGAGACCTAGATTGGGGAGCTGCACGAGGTGCTAAATTCGCTCCTGCACCTACCAACGATTTCAGACGCGATAGTTCCGGAGGCGGATTCCCTAGGGAAGGACGAGAGGGAAGGGAGAGTACACAATTTGGATCTGGATTGGCGGATAATGCTAGGGAATGGAGGAGTAATAAACCTGCTGCTATTGCTGCCGAGTCAAAGGCCGGATCTGAACAGAGTAGTCCTAGTCTGGCTCCTGGTTTGGCTGATACCGAGTCAACAGTAAGTTATCCGAGCCCATCTCTCGAGCAGAACTGATGGGCAGTGGACCCGAGCAAGCAAGTTGCGAACACCAATTGACACACCTCCTGTCTCTTCACCAACAGGCGAAGAGGACAAAAACTGGCGAGGATCTCGAGCTCCATCCGCCGCCGCTTCCGTTGCTGGTGACAGTAAGTGCCCTTGTCCAAATCTTCACTGCCACGCTTATATTAGGTCCCCAAGCACCTGCTGCCCCTGCCGAGCGAAGGAAGTTGAACCTCGCTCCCAGATCTCAAGCTACTAGCGAAGCCGCCCCTACCTCTGGCTCCTCATCATCCATCTTTGGTAATGCCAAACCTATCGATACTACTGCACGAGAAGCCGAGACATTTGCCAAACGTCAAGAAGAACGAAAAAAGGCACAAGAGGAACGAGCACGATTCGCCAAGGAGGAAGATGATAAGATCAAGGCTGAGGCTGATGCACGAACGAAATCCATCAATGATGCTAGAGATGCTGCTATTCGAGAAGCTGGAGGTGTACCACCATCTGCTCAACCATCAAAGAAGCCTCAAGGTCAAGGACAAGGACAGGGACCTCGACAAGGACACGGAGGACAGAACCGACCAGCACGAGGAGGAAGGACGAATTCAAATCAAGCTCAAAAGACTGAAGATGGATTCGAGGTTGCAAAAGGATCAAGGAGGGATAACAGGGAAGAGCAACAAGCTCAAGCTCAGGCTCAAGCAAAGAAAGATGCTCCTGTTCGAAAAGGATTCTCGTTTGCTGCTGCTGCTGGGTTAGTCGAGGAGACCGAGGGTGATGATGAGGAGGATGTCAGCAAACGTTTAGCCGAAGTCAAGGTTTAAAAGTTGTGTCGAAGCTTGGTAGAGGGGATTGTAGTATAGCGCAATAATGGCTAGACACGTATGCAGGTTTCAGATTGTTAAACACAGCGTGTCAGGTGTTTCATCGATCAATGTCTGGGCGGGGTTGGCGATCAGCATATGTCTGCTACAGCTTATATCCAAGCTGATTGTCCAGGAGATCGAGATTCGCCCGTGGGTCGTACTTAATTCATCTTTCTGACGACTTATATACACCTTACACCTTCTGCTACACTCGTCCTAGTCCTCCTTTAACCCGCTGACAACGCTCACTGCAACCATCGCTTGACAAACTTGAAAGCGCCATCGTGACTGTCGTCAGTACCCTATCATTTGTGCAGCGACGGTAAACTCACGCATCCTCCTTGGACTTCTTCTCTGAAGCAACCATATCATCACCCCTGACTGCGAATCCGTGGACTGCTCCAGGGAATTTCTGAACAAGGAGTTTATCAGTCAATCGAGTCTTGAGATCTTGTTCAAACTGATATCAGTTTCAGATTCTGTGAGTGATGTAATGATATGATAACACTGACCTGGTTCAATTGATCAACAGAAAGCATATCATCTTCCATACCCGCAAAGATGGCGACTGGGATAGAATTGATATTCTTCAAATCGGCCTCTACGAGGAAAGAAGGGTGGAAAGCGATCGAGACGTCGACGTTGACTGGTGAGTCATCGTTGGCGAGCAAGAGGGCCTAGGTGTAAGCTTTGGTTGCCTTGATTCCAGCACAGCGAGACATACGTATCGACCACCCCAGCAGAAACCGACTGCGATAACTCGGCCACTATTCATCAGCTCAGCCGAGCCACAACATCCAAAGTATAACTTACGTGTTAGGGTCAGCCTTGACGTCCTGAACGAATTTCTCAATGATAGGCCTCGAAACTGATATCAGCTTGATCCATGACCACCTGAGTAAAGGACTCACCGGCCTCTCGATGCTTGACTACCCATGGTCCAAGGGAAGTAGCCATAACAGCAGCCGACTCTGCTTTTTCCTTAAGTCCAGCCTTCTCCTTGTCTCGTACATTGGGTACGATTGCCTATAGTCAGTTTCAGCCTTTGCAGTCGAACGAAAGGAGCTCGAGAGAACAAGTAGAGGACCCACCTTCAGATGTTGATGAGGAACGGGATCATTATCGAATAAATCAGGTAACAAGACTTTATATCCCTGTCCAGCCCATTCATCCGCAACAAGTTTGGTGTTTACGAGATCGACACCGAAAATGTCACTGAGGAAGATTACAGTGTCTTGTTTCCCAGAAGAGGTTTCTTTAGGGTTGGAGACGTATGTTCGAAGATTGTGGACTGTTTCAAAGTTCCCAGTGGGGATTCCTTCGTGAATGTCTGACTAGTCAGCACAGGGGGGACGGTGTGCAGATGTTGGCAGGTGACATACGTCCAGAGACACAACATGGAGCTACTGAGGTTTGTTCTGACATTATGGAATATAAGTAAGTGATAAAGTGTGGAATCAAATAGGTGATTTATGGGATCTTTATAGTGATCGATGACATCAGCTTAGATAATAAATAATAATAATATACCTCGGCAAAGTCTATCCGGCATCTGCATTTGCATTTAACTAGACTACGCCTGCCTAATTGATATTCGAGCTGAGTTGCAAGCTATCTACGTACTGAACCACTCCTTCACAAATGCCATTCCATCATTATTCCTGCTACGTCAGATTTTATCGTCAATACCCTTTGCCTGGCTAGACGTACGCTTCCTCCTTCTGTTCCTTCTCGGACTGAACCATATCATCACCTCTGACCGCAAATCCATGAGGTGCATCCTTGAACTTCTTGACTAGTAACTTATCCCCAAGCCTAGGCCTGAGGTCATTCTCAAGCTACTCATTAGCCCTTATACAAGTAAAGATGGGGAAAAAGGCTCACTTGATCAAGGAAAGAATCGGAAAACATCCAATCGGCGGTTCCTTTGAAGATTGCAACGGGGACTTTGGTGATCCCCTGCACATCTTCCAAGGTAACAAACGAGGCGTGGTATGTTACACCGACGTCGATCTGGGTAGGGGCGTCGTCTCGAGCTAGGAGCAGAACCTGGGATCAATGACCGTCTGGCAACTACTGTAGCGACGGTGTGAGGGTGATGGAGGGTGATGGAGGGTGATGGTCATCACGTACATATCGTGCGCCCCAGCAGAATCCTATAGATCCGATTTTCCCGCTACATCATCAGCCTCTCGTCGGAAGAGGACGGAGGGGTAGACGAACGACTTGGGATCTTCCCTTACCCCCTTGACGAATTTATCCAACATCGGCTTGACCACTGACCCTGAGCTGACATTCAACCTGGATGAATGTACAGGAACTCACCGGCCTCTCGATGATTGTACATCCACGGCCCAACATCTACTGTAGTAATGACTGTATCTCCCGCTTTCTCCAAAACCGATTTACTCTCCTGATCCCTCTTCTTTGGGTGAATCGCCTATAGATGTAAGCTCAGGACGTATTGAGGGTGAGGGAGCTTCAAGTCTCACTCGAATATGTTCAATGGGTACTGGGTCACCCACAAATAAATCCGGGACAACTACCCTCCAGCCCGCCTTGGACCATTCGTCAGCGACAAGTTGAGTATTGATATAATCAGGTCCGTAGATATCGGTCAAGAGGATTATAGTATCCACCTTGCCATCGTTCGAGCTAGGGTTGACGATGTACGTTCGTAGACCGTGCAATTGTTCAAAGTTGCCTAGGGGCGTTCCTTCGTGGAGGTCTATTCTCAGCTACAACACCTTCCGTTCTGACTGGATGGACGAACGGCCCGTAACGCAACATGATTTAACGGTAGTCTGCTCTTCTGTCGAGTCCATAATTTGTTGTGCTTAGCTATGTGATGAATAAGTAGAAGAATTTAGATTACCCATAGCATGTCATCTTATGTATACATGCTCCACTAAAGGACCGTCATCATCAAGAAGAGAGAGTGTCATCAAAAGCTAACCTTGTCGGAATGGCGGTCAACCGTGGGAAACTAATGCAGATGGTAGGGAAAATCGCTAGACGCGGTTGTTGGTGGATAGGACAACCCGTATCAACATCCCCCAACAGGTAAGCACAACTGGCGGCCTGATTCTAGGAGAGCGCTGATCCATAGCTCATAACAATCAATAAGAATGTCCGGACGACAAGGTATGCTAGACAATTCCGCTTACAAGGGGTGAAAGCTGATGTCTAGGTGGTAAAGGTAAGTCTGATCTTGAAATAGTGACGAAACACTGATACATTGCTTTAGTCAAGCCTTTGAAGGTGTGTCTCCTTGACTCCAGTCCTACAGTAGCTGATCTGATCTCTCGCTAAATCATGAACGACATGATCTCCCTTTCCCATTCAATTCACTCTCAACCGACAACCGTCCACTTGATCACTCTCAATAACCGCCCGACGACGGAAAATTACGACTTATAGGCACCCAAGAAGGAGAAGAAAGAGGAGTGAGTCTCGGCACTTGAATCTGTGTGTAGCTGGGCTGATAGAATTAGGGATGACGATGATATCGCATTCAAGGAGCGACAGTATGTTCAGCTCTGTTGCTCATTGGCGGGAATCAAGCTGATTATACAGGAAGAAGGAGAAGGCCGAGCTTGAGGCTTTGAAGAAGACTGGTATGTCTATTACTTCCGAGATCTGCATCTCGATCGTATCGAGATGGATGATTGTGATTAGAGCGACGCGGAGGAATTGAGCTGACTTGTAGCTGCTAAGGGTGGACCTATGGGTGGTGGTGGTATCAAGAAGTGAGTCCACTTTACCTTCATCAGTGGGTCACGTAAAATACTAATTGCAGGTCTGGCAAGAAGTAATTGGGCCTACTTGGGTACGCATAACAAGAGAGATAGTCCGTATTTCTTGTCCAACAGACTCGATATCTTCATCAGACCGCATGCATTTTGAAGTGTCTTCTGGGCTACTGTGTTCATTATTTCCGTATGTACTGGAAGCTACTGATACCTTGTCCATCTTTGTTGTACGGACAAGATTCAAGCTTCTACATACAATTCTTTGTAGATTACAGAGTATATCACCCACAATCAAGAAACCCCCTTAGCTTTCTTACCGAAAAGAGGTTCTTGAACCTTATTCCTTTTGACCGCATTCACATACCTTTCCTTCCCTTGTCATTCGATATCGATCGATCTAAGTATTCATTATTTCACCCCATAGCCTTGTTAGCCGATCCACATTGAACACTGAAGAAGACAATAGGAAAAGAAGATACAGTATGGACTAAGGGACGCGGGGCACTAAGCGATATTCCAACGGATGCAGATAACTTGGATCAACAGCGCGTAAACGTGAATCATTATTGTATACATCCTATCCATCCAACCATACACTTCAAAGTCGGGTATCAACACCGCATCCACTCTTTTGACAACCAAAAAGCTACCACGCACCTAGCGGGATATATTACATACCAGTCACAGCGAACCCGTACTTGATATCACGACCTTATTCCAACAAACGCCTTCACCCCCACTCGCATTCGCGCTCGCGCTCGAAAGATGGCAACAATGACTATCGCTGCTGCTCTCCCTTCACCCACTTCTGGGTCATCTCACGATGGTCCCAACAACAATAGTAGACTTACGAATCGGATGACGAACCGATATTCTGTCAATGCAATGTACTCGCTTGCAGCTGAACAGGATGTTGATATTGAAGATGATCTCGCTCGAGCACAAAAACGACTTCGAGACCTCAAATCACGTATATCTACACAGTCCAAGAAGAATTTCGTACTCGAGCGAGATGTTCGATATTTGGATAGTAGAATTGCATTATTAATTGCAAATAGGATGGCAGCGGATGAAAAGAGGGAAGTTGCAGAAGCATTGGATGAAGTGGATGAAGATTCTGCAATGTGGCCTGATGAAAAGAAAATGGGTCAATATGCCAATTTATTCTTCTTGCTACAGAGTGAGCCGAGGCATGTGGCTAGTCTGTGTAGACTTGTTAGTCTCTCCGAGATCGATACTCTACTACAGACAGTCATGTTTACGTTGTATGGGAATCAGTACGAGCAGAGGGAAGAGCACCTGCTCCTGACCATGTTCCAGGTGAGTCTACACTTCCCAGCGTTATTCCGCCCAACTCACAGTATAGTCGGTATTGTCGGCACAATTCGAGACGACAAACGAATTCGGATCACTACTACGTGCAAACACACCCGTATCGCGAATGATGACGACCTACACCAGACGTGGTCCTGGTCAATCATACCTCAAAACAGTGCTCGCCGATCGCATCAACAGCTTGATAGAACACAAGGATCTGAACTTAGAGATTAACCCTTTAAAGGTGAGTCATCTCGCTGAACCTCGCGCGCGGAGAGAGAAGGGATTCTAATGACAGGTATATGAACAAATGATTCAACAAATCGAAGAAGACACCGGTGCCCTTCCCCCATCTTTACCTCGAGGTGTACCTCCCGAAGTAGCGGCTGCGAATGCGGATGTACAAGCGATCATTGTCCCTCGATTGACAATGTTGATGGAGATTGCCAATACATTCCTGGCTACTATTATCGATGGCATGGAAACGGTCCCGTATGGTATACGGTGGATCTGTAAACAGATTAGGTCTTTGACTAGGGTACGTCGTAACCTAAGAACCAAGGGCATGAAGCTGATGAGATAGAGGAAGTACCCAGAAGCTACCGATGCTTCAATCTGTTCGTTAATTGGTGGATTCTTTTTCCTGAGATTCATCAATCCAGCAATCGTTACTCCTCAAGCATACATGCTCGTGGATGGTGTACCAGCCAAACACCCTCGAAGGACCCTTACTCTGGTATGCCTTGATGGCTTGATTTGAGGAAGAATAAGTGCTGATATGGTAGATCGCCAAAATGCTACAGAATCTGGCGAATAAACCTTCTTATGCCAAAGAACAGTATATGATGAGTTTGAATCCATTTGTGGAAAACAACAAGACTAGGATGAATCTCTTTTTGAATAGTCTATGTGAGGTTGGGGATTTCTACGAGTCACTCGAGGTATGTCCAGTGTAATTCTGGTTGTGTTTGTGATAAGGCTGATCAGTAGCTCGATCAGTACATGGCGTTATCGAAGAAGGACCTGCAGATCAATATTACTCTTAACGAGTTGTACAACACCCATTCGCTTCTGATGCAACACATGGACGTGCTGGTAAGCATCTCTTTTGTGGGATAGGGCAAGCTAACATATAGTCACCCAACGACAAACAACATCTACGTATTCTACTTGATGAACTTGGAGCTGCACCTGCCCAGGTCCCAAGGAAAGAGAACCGATCCATCGAATTACCTCTCTACTCTCGCTGGGAAACGCCGATCCAAGATTTATCCGGCGCACTCATGTCGGACTCTCTTACGCAGAACGATATCAACTACATGGAAGCTAAATCGATCTTTGTCCAACTGCTCCGATCTATCCCATCCGTTTCTGATCGACGACCAATTGATCTCCCAGCCTTGGCCGAGAGGGCAGCTACTTCAAAAGACCCAGTCTTAGTTCGACGAGGTATCAAAGTTCAATCACTCCTCTCTGAACTTGATTCAGCTGGTGTAGTGGATAAAATGGACAATTACAAAATAATGCAAGATGAAGTAGCTGCTGAAATGGTACATCTGGGTAATGCCAAGGAAAAAGTCGTTCTGGAAACTAGATCTCTTGAAGCGGTTTACAAAACGATTTGCGATCATAATAATTATTTAAGGAGTCAATTGGAATCGTACAAGGCGTATCTTCAGAATGTTAGGAGTACGAGTGGGAAAGATAAAGGTGGTGGAGGAGTTGGAGTTGTTACGGTCGGTGGGAAAGAGAAGAAGGCGACAAAAAATCAAGTATTGGGACCGTATAGGTATACTCATGCTCAATTTGAGAAAGAGGGGATTATCGTCGAGAGTAATGTTCCTGATAATCGGTACGTTTATGGTCTTGCTCCTCTCTTTCCCATCCTCCGTCTTCGTCCTCATCTTCTACTCCTGTCATGTTGTCGAAAGACGAACCACAGTCGAGCGGCGCTGATGATAGACGAGCAAACATATACTTCAACATCCTGTCCCCGGCCCCAGGTACATTCCTGATTGCATTGCATTTCAAAGGCAGGGATAAACCAATTTTAGAAATGGATTTAAAGATTGATGATTTGTTGGAAAAGGTGCGTTTGTCTTGTCACTTCTCCCCTCAATCTATCTCGCTCGTTGTCAGTAGAACTGATGGAAACGGAATGAAAAGCTGACGAATCAGCAACAAGAACCTAATCCTATGTTGGATTTGGAATATGTTCAATTGAATGTTACCAAAGTTCTGGCTTTGTTTAACAAGGTGAGTCAAGTCGTCCCTGGTCATATGTTTGTCTAAGCAGAGCTGATCTTCTAGTTGTTCGCAAAACGGAGATAGTCCAGGGGCATACGGTGTCCGAGTAGGTGAACATGCTGGGAAGAGGGGTGGTTACATAGGAGAGTCGGCGTGTTGGCGTAATGTGGCGTACTTGTAAGCTTTGAAAGCTTTTATATAATAGTTGGATTTCGAAATCATGTGGATAGATTAGCTGTTTGACGATGCAGCTGTACTTGTCGTGATGTTTCTACAGAGCTGCATTGCAATTGCTGATGCTAATGTACATGAGATACTTCAGCCATCAGGACGTCCGTCATCGACGCTACCTGATGCTGTCGTTCATCCCTACCCAGCCCTTCAAAACGCCGCAGCCCGGACCTTGAGCACTCTAATCCCTCTCTTCCCTCTCCCTCTCTGCTGCCCTGACGAATTCCCAAGTCCTAGCTTCACCCGCTCGACCTATAATCTCCTCATTATCAGCCTTACTTTTCCCCTCTTTAAATCCAATAGTTCGTCGATGGGCATAACCTTCATACAACTCTGGATGGAACTTGAATGATCTTTCGAGTCTATACTTTGGTTGAGGTAATCTCGTACCGGGACATGAAGGTGGAGGACGTTGAGCAAGATGAGGTAATGACCATAATGTATATGGTGGTTGATTTAATAAAGTAATTAAAATAGATCCTTGTCGATGAGGAGGTGTAAATACTCCTTCGGTAGTTTCGGTAGAAATTCCAATTAAACCTTCCATATCGAAATCTTGTTCTTCTTCCACATCTGATTCCAAATCTAATTCAGGATTATCAGATTCTTTTTCTTTAGCTGCAACTTTAAGTTTTTTCGAAGCGTATTTCGAATTTGGTTTAATTTTACGTTTTGAACCTTGTTGTAATGGTTGATCATTGGTTGGACCAGTCGTGAGGACTGGAGCGACGGATCGGAGAGTACGTAGAAGGAGGTGTTGATTAGTTAGGATATTTCGATCTTGGTCCGTTATGCCTGCTCCTAAGTATATTAGCTTTCTTTCTGCGCATAAAAAGGGAAAAAAGGAGGAAAACATAACATACCGGCATGAGGGAAATTGAAGATGACCCTTGACCAACGTCCTTTTCCTACTGCCTTACATTTCTCTAAATTTCCAGCATCAACCTTGAATTCTACCTTGACCCCGGCTTCCCTTAACTTGGTTACATTTCCCTCTCCATCTGGATACTTCAAATAACATTCCCTCTCGGTATCATATGATGTAGCTAACATCTGATGAGCCGGGATCGAGTGAGGTGCGGCAATAAGTGAAAGAGAATACGAGAAGTTCGCTTCACCAAGTAATAAGATCGTATCGGTCACCGTGAACGGTACGACAGGTAATTGATTCGGGTTGGTTCCTTGTTTATTCTTTTTATTCTTTTTCTTAGGTTCTTTCAAATCTAGGTCTAGGTCGATAGTAGGTCGATCAGGTCCATCGATAACTACCATCCCATCCTCTCCTTTAACTTCACCTAACCCGTCGCCGTCCTGGTCCGAAGTAGTTCTCCTAGCTTGTCTAACCTTTTTCAAAACCTTCTTCTCCTTTTGTGAATGTTTTAAACTTTCCTCTTTCTGAGCTTTGTGGGTACCGGATTTCTTCCTAGCTGCTACATATGCAGCTTGGGATTGTTGTGCCAAGAGGGCTTGTTGGAGTTTGGACAATGGCATCTTTGTCTGGGTATAGTGTGTAGTAGTATAGCCATCAAGAAGATCTGCACTCGGTTGATTTCCGAAATTTTGGTTCCGTGCCTTGGGTCTAGATTACGAGTAGGTTGAGTGTCAAGAGTAGTAGTATACCTTAGTAGTCATAGCTACATACCCTTACAATGCCGCTAGCTAGGACCTTCTTTGACTTCAACATAGGAGATAAACCTCTAGGAAGGGTAGTGGTAAGCTATATCCTTCGCATAATTGGAGAATCAGCTGATTTGTAGTTCGAATTATATACCGATGTGTACGTCGCATCCGAATTCCTGTACAACAGAACTGACATCATAGAGTCCCAAAGACTGCCGAAAAGTGAGCAGCTCTCGCATATAATTGGCATCAATAGCTAATGAACAGCTTCCGGGCATTATGTACAGGTGAAAAAGGGGTTTCATCCATATCGAACATACCTTTGCACTACAAATCATGTCCCGTCCATCGGGTCATTGAAGGATTCATGATCCAAGGTGGGGATTTCACAAAGAGGAATGGATCAGGTGGAGAGAGTATATATGGGGGTATGTTTGAAGATGAGAGACTGGAAGGGAAAGGGACCGAGGTAGATGCTGCTGGGTATGTTATCTTCTGGTCTTTTCGATGTGAACAAGGGAATACGACTGATGATAGAATGCTGGTCATGGCCAATCGGGGACCTAACACAAACGGTTCACAATGGTTCATCACACTTGCCCCTGCACCTCATTTAACAGGAAAACATGTGTAAGTCCATCCTTAGCATTTCCTGTTGCTTGACAAGAAACACAGCTGATGAGGTTCAGAGTGTTCGGTAGAGTAATCCACGGAATGGAACATATCGAAACGATAGGTCGACTCGAGACCGACTCGAAAGATCGACCATTGAATAAAGTAATTATATCACATTGTGGGGAACTGGAACTTCGTAAACCAGCTCCAACTCAAGCACCAATAAGGCGAGCAAGTACACCTCCTTCATCTGATTCAGAATCAGAAGATGAAAGGGAGAGGCGTCGGCGTAAAGCAAAGAAAGAGAAGAAAGAGGAGACTAGTGAAGAACGTCGTGAACGTCGTAAGAGAAAGAAGGAGAGTAAAAGTAGAAAAGATGGGGAAGAGGAGACTATGGAGGAATTGGATGCTCGATTAGAGAAGGAGGAGAAAGAACGACTTGAGGCGTACAAGGCTCAAAAGGAGGACGAGATTAAGAAGGAGAGGGAGCGGAAAATTGCAGAGGGTGGGGTTGTCTACAAGGGTATGTGTAGTGATCTGTTCGAACATATGATAGTTGATACTGGACGCTAAACCCAGGCCGAGGAGCAATGAGATACATGGATCCTGAATCAATTAAAGAACGTAGAATGCCAACAAATTACGATTCAAGACAACCATTCACCCGTCCAAATGGAGGATATCAGAATCGGCAAAGACCACCTCATAACCCTGCCGGAGCAGGAGAAGGGAAATGGCAGAGAGGTCATGAAGCTCGTCCTGATTTCCAAAAACAGCGTCAGAACCTAGATGATGAATTGGATAATTATGGTACGAAAGCTCAGAAGGCTGGTATGAACGAAGGTGGAGGTGGGGATTTTGATGATTGGCGTAAAGGTCGATCGGATCGGGTGGATGAGGGAAGGAATTTGGGAGATAGAATAGTAGTTAGGAGGGAGAGGAGTGCTAGTCCTACGAGGAGGAGGAGTGGTAGTCCGAAAAGAGAGGAGCCGATCATGAGACCTAGTCCACCTAGAGGTGGGGACCGGAGGTCGGAAGAGAGTGATATGGTCCTGGACGATGACTAGTGTAGACGTGTAGACGTGTAGACGACTAAAAGAGTATAATCTGCGCGATGACATGTGAACTTGGCACAGTGAGCTCTCTTGTCTGATGCTTCATCTCCTTCCGGGATTCAGTGATCAGGAATGCGCCTCTCAGAAGTGCTTCATTGCAATGCATGACTACCGCTTGATGCTTCTTATTCTTATCCTCTTTCTCCGCTCACACTACTTCTTCTTGGCGAACAAAGGGGTACCAATCAAATTGGCAGCACCCCTGAGTTTAACACCAACAACCCTCTCGATCTTGCCCAACAATTGCTGGTTGGGTAGTGCTTTGCCAGATTCGATATCAGAGATCTATACATCAGTCCCGCTCTCATCGATATCGTCCAAAGTCTGAAGTGAAGCTTACCTCCTTAGGCTGAGCATTGACGGCAGTAGCTAACTCCTTCTGTGTCATACTCTTTCCATCGGCATTTTTCTTATCTGCCCTAGCTTGTGCTAAAGCTTTTCCAACAGCAGCATCAACTTTCTCTGGTGGTTTAGGAGCATCATCTCGATCAAGTTTAGCTATTCGTCCGTGATCCGCCGCTGTCCTTATCAGCCTTCATTCATATCTACAGAAGCGTTGTGGGGGGGACTCACGTCCTTTAGCTTGACCTTGCTGTTTTACAGATGTATCGATTGCTGCTCCTGAACGTCTAGCCGCTATTGATGAGTGCATGGTCTTAGGAGGGAGTAAGGAGAACCTGGACATACCATCTAATGCAGAACCAGATGCAACGGCAGGTCGAGCAGATCGAGATTTCCCGATAATAGTTGGTTTATCCCAATCGTCAGACTGAGGAGTTAGTAGGTGCGTAGCACAAAACTTGGTAGGCCGTGTTTGTGAGGAGGCCAAGACATACCATTATTATAGTTATAGATGGTTCAAGTAGCTAGGTATAAAGTGTTGTAAATCAAGTAGAATACGATGGAAACCTACTCGTCTGACTTGTTTCGTGGAAACGACGTCACGCAAAGTGGAGCGGGAGCATTTAACGAGTCATCGTAGGGTTACGTAAGTACGAGTCTGCTGTTGAGTAGGACTATTGTCTGCTATGCATCATGGATGCAAGCGGTCAGTGATCACCTCTTTCAGAAATGCATGGGGAGAAGCACTTGAGATGGGAGGATTACTCTATCGCTGTATTCTCTTGGCCTGAGAATGGCTTGCCTGCCCAGCCACAGGATAGTATAGATACTGGCGTCATCATGGTGGCATGAACACATAGGCGCTCGAGAGGGTTGCATCAGAATTGTGATCTTTGCTCTCGATCTTGCATCAGAACATCATAGCAGATGAAACGTTCAAACGTATACAAACAGCTAAGGATGGTATCAACAGAGAAGGTCGGACGCGACTGGACGCGTAGCGGTGATCGCCGCTTAACCGCATGTTTCAATGTCGACACCATCAACTATATCCCTCTGTGCTTGACTCACTATAATACAGTCTGTATACCACTGAGGCGCTTCAAAGGCCTGTGCATCCATCCAGAAACTGATCCGGAGCCAACAGTCTGTCAGACCTACCTCGACCAGCATAGAAAGAACAGGCGACAGAGGAGGGCAGAGCAGACATAAGAGAACGCGATGGGAAGGGAAATCATCTCTATTCAGGTCAGCTTCAAATTCCGCTTCGTCTGGAATCACAGCTGATATAAAGGCCGGTCAAGCTGGTAATCAAAGTGAGTACTATAGCATGACGTAGATTGAATGCTGACCACCTCTTACTTCAGTTGGGCATCAGGTAAGCCGATTGTGAATTGTAGGGGAAAAGCTGACAACCAGTTCTGGCAGAAATTATGTGCAGAACACGGAATTTCACCCCAGGGAGAACTTGAAGAATGGGCAGAAGGAGGTCAAGGGGATCGAAAAGATGTATTTTTTTATCAAGCGGATGATGAGCATTATATCCCCCGAGCTATCCTTATCGATCTGGAACCGAGGGTAAGCTATAGTGACTCACGTGGCCACTAGCTGATGAGTTAGGTTATCAATAATATACAAACATCCGCTTTCAAGGGATTGTATAATCCCGAGAATATCTTTGTCTCGAAAGATGGAGGTGGAGCTGGTAATAATTGGGCACAAGGGTATAGTGCCGGTGAAAGAGTTTATGAGGATTTGATGGAGATGCTGGATAGAGAAGCGGATGGTAGTGATTCCCTCGAGGTCAGCTGACCTAATCTTGCGAGATATTAAATGCTGATATCAGGGATTCATGTTACTTCATTCAATAGCAGGAGGTACTGGTTCTGGACTCGGTTCATTCCTCCTTGAACGTCTTAACGATCGATTTCCCAAGAAACTCATTCAAACGTATTCAGTCTTTCCTGAAGCTTCGGATGTAGTTGTTCAGCCTTACAATTCGATATTGGCCATGAAGAGGTTGGTCAATAATGCGGATTCGGTGGTCGTCCTCGACAATTCGGCTTTGACGCGTATAGCCGCCGATAGGCTTCATATGCAGGATCCAAGTTTCGTTCAGACTAATCAGTTGGTGAGTCGATGGGTGGTTCTATTCATATTCTTGTACTCGCAGCTCATATTAGGTGTCAACGGTGATGGCCGCTTCGACAACGACATTACGATATCCTAGTTATATGAACAACGATCTAGTCGGGATCATTGCCAGTCTCATCCCCACTCCTCGTTGTCATTTCCTCATGACCTCATATACTCCCTTTACAGGCGACGATATCGACAAGGTAGGCTGCTCGTGATCTGTGTAAAGGGCCTCAGCTAATATTCAGGGCAAATCGATCCGAAAGACAACAACACTAGATGTCATGCGTCGACTTCTTCAACCCAAGAACCGAATGGTCTCGACAACATCAACGAAATCATCATGTTACATATCATGTCTGAACATGATTTCAGGTGATGTAGATCCTACAGACGTCCACAAGTCTCTATTACGAATACGAGAAAGACAATTGGCGAATTTCATCCCCTGGGGTCCGGCTAGTATACAGGTTGCATTGACCAAGAGGAAGACGACGGGAAATAGAGTTAGTGGAGTCATGATTGCAAATCATACCAGTATGGCCTCGGTATGTGTTTTGTCATACTTTCAGTCCCCAATCCTCTGTCTCCCACTGAACCCAACTAACGATCAGCTATTCAAGAGGATGCTAGATCAGTATGATCGACTGAGGAAGAGGAACGCGTTCTTGGATCAATACAGGAAGGAAGAGATGTTTGCGAATGGTCTGGAAGAATTTGATGATTCGAGGTGAGGCCGATGGCAGTTGTAAGAAATTGAGAGCAAGCTGATACTCAGACGCGTGGTTCAAGAATTGACAGAGGAATATAGGGCGTGCGAATCACCTGATTATGTCAATTACGACTGAGTGGGTGAGTCGGGAACGACATTGTAGACTGTAGAGCAGATAGGTCTTGTTCTGGGATACTTACTTATTTGATGTAACATTTTGACTTGACTCGTGGGGTACAATACCCTATGACTCTGACTATGATATAATTTGATTCCGGGACTTCGGTTAACCTTAAAAAGCGCCAGGAACAGAAGGAAAGGAAGAAAGGAAAGTAGAAGGGAATCCAGGGAATTCAATAGTACTTGGCTTG